>PVKC010011003.1:0-24967 GCA_004027635.1 Crocidura indochinensis
TTAACTATGAAGTTCAATTCACTTTTTAAAAATAATGTATTTATTTAAGCACCATTGTTACAAATATGTTTGTAGTTGGTTTCAGTTATAAAAAGGAACACCCCCTTCACCAGTGCATCATTTCACTTTCAACTGCTTTGAATGCATGAGATTACATGCTGCACCTTTGAATGATGCAAAGGAATCCCAGACCAATACTGCCACCTACTGGTAAATAGGTTAGAAATCAGAAAGTGGAATTGTTTAAGTGACCAAAATGTAAAAGTCCACAAAGTTAGTAAGATGCACTGTTTTTCCTAAAGATCCCCAATAAAAAAATCTGGACTAAATTCTTCAGAGTTATAAAGAAAGTATCACAATAGTAAAGGACTATTTCTTGAAAAAGAAAAAGCTTCTTTGCAATATCAACAGGACAATCTGTCTCCCACAAATACCAACTCTTCACCACATTCATACCATTCAGTTGCTTTCAGTCTTTGTCATATATGCCATTTTCACTCCTAAGTTAATATCACATTGTCATTTTGAGAGACATTTAACTGACAGTAAGGGATGATGTGCACTTCTTCATATGCCTACTTGCTGTCCTTACATCTTCTTGGGAACAGAAATTTTGTACATCAAAACCACAAATGTTAAGACTATTGTAACCATGTTACCTAAAGTACAATTTAGAGTTTTTTAAAATAAAAACAAATTCAAGTTTTTTCTTGTAATTTTCACCTGAATTTTTTTGTTTTCAGGGTCAGAGATATATAGCATGGAGGCAGGGTGTTTGCCTTGCATGCAAAAGGACAGTGGCTGGAATCCCGGCAACCCATATATAGTCCCTGAGCCTGCCAGGAGTGATTTCTGAGCATAGAGCCAAGAGGAACCCCTAAGTGCCAATGGGTGTGACCCAAAAACAACAAAAAATGTTTTTTTTCCTTTTTTTTAAAAAATAATGTGGGGTCAAAGTCTGCTATGCTCAGGGTCTTATCCAGTCTCAGTACTTCAGTGTTCCTGACAGTGCTTGTGGGACCAGGTGGAGCCAGGTATCAAATCCAAGATCTCATACATACAAGGCCAGTGCTGTTCTACAGTCTCATTCCCAGCCCTATCAATTATTTTCCTAATAGTAAAGGTAATTGAGACTAAAAACAAATACATGTGTACATTTTTAACTTCCCTCCCACATAAATGAATAAAAAACTCATCTATATCAATATTTAAAGTTCACAAGGAAAAAATAACTAGAGAAAGTATGTGAATTAATTCCAGAGTACTTAGAGTTGTTTCTATTATTAATCTCCTCCCTTTTATGAGTGTAGATACACATATTTCCAAGTTGCAATATTGTTCTATGTCAAAAAATGAACACATAAAGTTTATATTTTTCTTGAAGTTGGACACCCCAAAACTATTCTAAGTACATAATATTTTTTCCCATTTTGTTCTTTGCTTCGTTGTGAGCTCAAACCTGGGCCTTTACAAATATAAAGCAAGTGCCCTGTCACTGAGCTATAACCCAGTCTACTTTTCCAGAGTTGATTTTTTTTATTAAAGTGAAAAATATATTTCTAATAATCAAATGAGCATATATTGTCAATACAGGAAATTATACGTTATTCCGGAATGAGGAATAGAAATTCGCATCAGAGAAATGAAGGAAAAGAACTGGTCTGTATCTCCCTCAAATTCTCTCAATTTATGACCCAGGATGAATAGGAGCAATGAAGAAGACAAAATAACTGGCAGCAAAACAAAATTGCTTTTTTTTTTTAAATTACAAGTCTTTCACAGTTATATTTAAGGTTCATACTGACAGTGATTTAGGGAGATTTCCACCACCAGTTTTGATCTCCCTCTGCCACTATTCCTAGCGTGCATCCCCTATCTCCATCCATAGTCCCCTGGACTGCTAGTGTAAGAGGTTCCTTTTGTGTATATCTTTTTGTAGATTGGGTCTCTTGATTCTATTCTCATTAATTTTGGTTTGAGTATTTAGATCTGATCACTTTTAAATTCCACTCAATGCTCATGATATCGTTTGGCCCTTGGTTCCATCCACTTCTTTTATTTTCTCAAACAAAATGGCTCTTAAACTCATGAACACAAGACTAAAAGTAAAAATTCCAAGAGAAAATGCTTTAGAAAAAAGTGTATTTAATTATAAAATTTTTAAAATAAAATAGAAATGGCACAAATCACCACAGTTTTTAAGTGATTATATTCACAGGCTGCTCGTGTAATTATATGCTGAAATTTATGAATGTTCTCTCTAACGGCATTTTAGTGAGAATGCTCCTAATTAGAGTGACATCAAGAATGTCTGAAAATGTGTAATTTTTCCTAAAGTACTACTAAAAGTATCATAAACACAGTGTGTGCAACATTTCATTTACATCACCTTTTATTTACTACACTCTAAACTCATAAAATATTGAACATTTTTCTCTCACTGCATTCCTCTTATTTCAGTACAGAGGCGCATCTTGTCACAATATGGTGTATGCATTAAATCCCTGGGAATAGCACTTTCCATGGCTCTTTAATAAATTTACTCTGGTTGTTTAAAATAAGTATACAAACGAAAGATTGTTTATATGACTGTGTCATACCCAGAAGAATAACTCTTCTTGCAGACTTCTTTATGAGTACAAATAAAAAAAATAACCCCCTTTATATAGAGTACGTTCTAATCACTATTATATTATTCGAGAATGCTTCTTGATACCACTAACATGACAGCTATGATGTAACATTTCATGTGAGGAGTATAGCATATGTAAAGTGATTTGGCTTTGCTCTCTTAGTCTCCATAATCCTGTTATTCCAAGTGGATATATTTTATTTATTCTTTGTGTGCAATTATTCAGTCTCAGTTCTAATTGGCAGTTTCTGACAGACCTGTTTTCTATGGATATAGCTCTGTGCACAAACATCAGATGAACTGAAAATATGTGATACAGTAGAAAAAGGGAATTGATGTTTGAGCAAATGATACAAAAAAGATGGATACTAATATATGATAGTGATAAGAAAAATGTTGAATTTGGTCTGTTTTTAGATACGCCGACTTCACAATTCTGCCATACTTATTATTTATTATTCTGATTTTTTTTTTGTTTCAAAGAAAACCCAATCAGGTAAAGGCAGATGCAAGAAGAAGAGAAAGGTGAGAAAATATATATTACCAAATAATGATTTTTGGACAAAAAGGGAGAGTGTATTTTCACATAAAAAAAGTTGTCACATTTGGGCTTATTTTGGAATATAAAAAAATAGCCTACAAGCTAATTAAGCCCCTTGCCTCTTTTCACAGAGATGTTTGTTTTCTAATAATAATATTGATAATTAATATTAAGAAAATTCTGGCAGCAGCACAAACTTGCAACATTTTAAAGCTTGAGAATATCTCTACTCAACAGTCTGGAATGTATGAATAATGAAGGTCCCGATGTTCCTTTTATTTAAAGTCTTGACCCAGAAAGTGTTAAGATAGTCCTTATAGTTATTTGTAGCATATGTCTTCTATGATGGCTTTGACTTTATAACCCACTCAGCATTTGGGTTGAGCTGATACAAGTCCTTCATATAAGTGTCATCATGCAGGCAGCGTTCCCCTAGAAAAAAATATTGTATCAGTTAAAGCAATGGGGGGACTGGGATGCTATATTAAAATTAAGTCTAATGACCTGTCTTAGACCTATTAATAAAATTATGACTTTACCAAATATTGGGAAGTAAATAAACAGGTCTCAGATTAACATAAGAAACTGAAAATACTTTTTGTTATGGACTTTTAAATCATTCTTTAAAAGCTAATTAACCTTTATTACAAGGTGCAACAGTGGGCAGGGTGCTTGCCTTGTCATAGCAAACCCAGGTTTGATTCTTGACATTCTATATATTCCTTGTGTTAATAAATTTTGCCAACAATCCCTAAATATGAATATTTTTATTTTAAATGTTAGTACAGGTCATTATAGTCCTTCGATAATCACAAATGAACAAGTAAAATATAAGGCTTTTAAAGTAATCTACCTACACTATTTCTAGTTCTAAAGTTACCAGTGTGTGTCTATATGTATGCACACGCACAGAACTACATAATAGGAAATCAATATGGAAAAAAATAACATCTTTCACTAAAATCATCTAATATTGGCCTAGTATACTATATATATCTTAGTTATAAATAAATAATATCTGGTCTATAGCTATTTTCTTTATTAAGACATTACAAAAATTTTTATAAAGACACTTTGAATAATTTCGTTAAAATTCTAGGAGTTCGGATAGATAGCATGGAGGTAAGGTGTTTGCCTTGCATGCAGAAGGATGGTGGTTCAAATCCCAGCCATATGGTCCCTCTTGCCTGCCAGGGGCAATTTCTGAGCGTAGAGCCAGGAGTAACCAATGAACACTGCCAGGTGTGACCCAAAAATAAAAAAAAAATTCTAGGAGTTATTCATTCTTATTTGGAAGAACAATCTTTTTTGAAATTTAACAAAGATGGACATTTATATAGGAGAAGTTTAAATAATACCTTGAGAAGATCAGACCACTAAAAATACCAGGCTGCATATCAACTATGTATAGTATGTTCCATTTTATTTTATTTTATTTTATCTTTTTTGATTGGGACTATCTCCAGCAATGCTCAGAAGTTACTCCTGTCACTATCCTCAGGAATTACTCTTGGTGGGCACAGGGGATCATATCATATAGGATGCCAGTGATGGAACCTGATTTGGTTGCATGTAAGGCAAGTACCCTACTCCCTATACTACTACTATAGTCTCCAAGAATTTTAATTTTTATTATAAACACTTCCCATAGTAGAAAAAAAGAAAAACATAACTTACCAATATTTCCTCCAATTTCATACAAACAAACTTCCCCTTTCTTAAGTGTCTGGGCAATTCCACTATTAAAGATAAAACAAACCGATTAGTTGTATCACCAAACAGCTTGTAAGTAAATCCTTTTAATGTGCCTGGAGAATTCTGACTTGTATGGAAAATTCATAACTTAAACATACTTAATTATCTATACATTTATATTTTTCCATCTGCTAAACATTCTCAGGAACTAATTAAATGCCATACCTGTAAATTAAAAGAAACAAATGGAACTATATATCTTAAGGCAAAATTATCAACTAGTATAAAATTTTAAAAACAGAAAGAAAAGTAACACTATATTTCAATTTCAAAAAAATGGTATTAATTCCTTCCTTTGCCTAAAGGCTAAAAGCATCATAGAAATTCATAGACAAAGTATTTCCGCTTGTCTTTATACATTGAATTGATTCAATAAAATTCTTATCTTGCTTTTCTGCACAGATAATGCCTCATAGTAGACAAGCTGAGAGTACAAACTAAGAACAGGCCCCTTCTTGTGGAGAACTTTCACATAATAGGGCATAAAGATGCTCAAAGTAGAGGTAAACATTCATAATGAGGACTTTAGAAGGCGAATGTCTACACATTTACACTCTTCAAAGAATAAAATATTTCCCATATTAGTTTCAAACAATGAAATTAATGTAAACTTCAATGATTTTTCAAAATTCCACAAGTGAAGGATTTGGCAGCTCTGTTAAAATTTCTGGAATTATAGCAATTTCCATTGAAAATCTCTAGAACAAGGCCAAGAATTTGGTCTAAGAATGCTCAATAGTGAATTCAGATGCACACAGAAAGGTTTCTGGTTCACTGATAAGACCTGGAAAACATATTCTCTGGAACTGGGAAAATTAGGATTTGCTTGTAATAAAATAATTTTTAAAAATACAATACAGGAACAGCTTTTCAACCATTTAATGACTCATCTGGCGCTCTGACCTTAATCAGATATTCAGGGCTATATATATTTTCAGACCCACCTACTGAGTTCACAGTCTAACAAGAATCAGTTCACTTTGTTTCCAACTGGTATTTTTATTATTAAAATTAAACAATCATTATTTATGCATAAATTCTTATGCAGATACATATGTAATGGAGTAAATAATACATAAATCATTAATAAAAAATCATTAGTTAAAAAAGTCACTTATCCTATGAAAATCAAGTTTATAGTTAGGGAAATTGGGAAAAAAATAATCTATTCTGATACTGATCTCAGATTGTTTTCCTAATATCTATGTTATTATTCTATTTATAGCAATATTATTGGGTGACCTTATATATACGAGCTTGAACATAGTGCTAATTAATAGATTCGTAAGTTAAAAATAGGCAAGTCATTACCAAAGACTAAAGATGGAATGTTCAGTGTTTTGTGCCTTTATTTTATGTCTTTCATATCCTTATTGGGTTTAATAGGGAAGGTCAAGGAGAAAATAAGGTTTCTAACTAGCCCTGCATACATGAAATTAAACTGAGGTAAAGAAATGTGGTTGATAAGATTTGTATAAACATTTCTTGAGAATATTACCTAATAGACAACTCAAATAGTTAATTCCACGTGCATCATAGTCATTTTTCTAATCATTATAAGATATCACATAAACTCTACTAAAGTCTACTTTTAAAAATGTGAATCTTGAAACATAAGGATACCATAAAACAAGAAAAACTACATATGTACCCAGATAATTCTCTCTGTAGCATCCCCAGACACAAGGCAAGGGATTAAAGATTGGGAGAAGAGAAGAAAAGGAAAGTATAACATTCTAAACATACATGTTTAATAGAAGCAGCCCAAAAAGAAAACTCAATATCTTCAGGGCATTTGTCAAAACTGATGCTTTCTCTAAACTTATGCCCAATACAGTCATACTTACTCTAAATACTATATCACAGATGAATAACTTATACAATGTCCCAGTCCATCTTTTTAATATCGGCAAGTATAGGACCAAAAATACAGAAGATACTGAGCAAATGGGTCTTGAAAAGTAAATATTGTTTCAACTAACTCTGTCTGGTGAAAGAGCAACTTATATCTGAAGTTTGGTTAAATTTTCAGGTAATTCCAAGGAAGGATGTTAGGTCATTCCTAGAAGGAGGAATGGCAAGACATGATAGCTCTAATGCACAGTAAGGAGCAGAGAAAAGTATATTATTTTTGCTGAAGTAGAGAGACATTTTGTGAAGCAGGCATCTGAGAAATGACTACAGTTCCCAGGACATAAGCCTGAGAAACTCTAACCGCTCCCAAACTTAATCCTCCCTAAATGCCATCTATTCCCATACTCTGCACTAATGGCCTCCATATCTGTGATTTTCCTGAGACCCTCAAGTCAGTGTGAGAAGTGTGCAGGTCATATCTCCAATGACAGAAATCCAGGATTTAGAATTCTGCCTTTTGAAATGGTTGCCCTGAAAAGTCAGTTTCCTGATCAGCAAAACAGAAGTGATGGAATGCACTTCAAAACGTTGTTGAGAGGCAAGTTTATGTTGGCTTACTGAATAAAGCCCAGATATTATCAATAAGCTTCTCTTCTATTTCATCACCATCTGTTTTGTGCACAGACTCTTTTCCTCTCCCAATTTATAAACCCCAAGAGAAGATGCTAGAAAATATATTTTAAATCTCTTCCAACACCTAACAGGAGTTCTTAAACAGAGCAGAGGCAGACTTATGCTAGTGTATTAAAATTAAGAGAGGTATTGGCAAAAAAAAAAAAAATTAGACCAAAGCCACTGAAAACATCAGAATAAGACAAATGTCTATAGAAGAAATGGTACTTAGAACCTGAGGTACCACTGCCTGTGATCTCTCTGTCTCTCTGTCTCTCTCTCTTTTCTCTCTCTTCTCTCTCTCTCTTCTCTCTCTCTCTTTTTCTCTCTCTCTCACTGTGTATCTTTGGTTTTGAGACTATTCCCAGCTCTGCTCAGGAACCACTCCTGGTGGTGCTTAGGGGAACATCCACAGTACTGAAGACTGAACATGAGGTAGTCAATGCAAAGAAAGCACTTTAAGTCAAGCACTGTCTTTTTGGCTTGATTTTCCTATCGCTTTAAAAATCTGAATTACTTTATGTCAATGAGTAGAAATGAGAGGGAGCACATTAAAAAATATGACATTGGTTACAAATGAGAATTCAGAAGAGGAAATTGAAAACCTAATACTCTGTTTGAATCTCTAAAATTCAAGACAATACAAAAGCATGGATTCCAATATGATTAAAGAGTGAATGCCAAGTAGTTTATTCAAAAAAATTCTTCCACACTAGCAAACCTTAATAGAGAACTGGACATCTCAAAGGACAGTGTGCTTTGGGCTCATGTCAAAAATTTGAGGAACATATGAACCTCTCAATTTTCCTTACCTTAAAGAAACTAGCATGTCATTTGACTCATTGTACCTTATCTAAGAAGTTGAAACTTTTATCTGTTTTAATCCCAGTGTATTCCATCTAGTGATTTTCCAAATGGCTCCCACACAATAATTATCCTTAATCAACAAGTTCTGGAGAGTCTATTGGAGTCCATTGCAGATCCATGAGGGTCAGGCCTCTTGTTTGACCCAGGCCCAATCTGAATCTCAGCTACGTCAAATGACCTCCATTTACTCACCAATCTCATTGTTAGGTCTGCTATTTTCTCTAGGAAAAGGAAAATTGTTAAGCACTTTATAAGATTTGTAGTTTAAAAAATAAATTATAAGGAAGGGAGGAAAAAAGAGTGAGTTATACCATGAAATAATTAAAACAAAACAAGCCTCTACCTTTCTTGGCTGAGAAATCTGGCAAGTACATCACTGGCTTTTAGTTCTTCAGTTAGCTGTATTGCCATGGAAACTTTCGAAAGATGGGGAGCTTGCACTCGAATTACTCCCTGAGGAACATCAGCCTGCAAAGCAATAATGACACTGGAACAAAGCTGGCGGCAGCTGGAACATGTAACTCTGTACAATGCATTATATGGTAAGTGTGCTTAACTACTATGCATTTTACTTCACTACATAAAAACCTTAACTACTGTATAATGCAATTTGCTAAATTACATCAAACCTCAAATATCCTCTTAATGGTGATAGGGGAACTTTATAATGCCTGTGCAGTAATGCTTAATTATTTTTAAAGATGTAAAGAATGACAGCAATAACCATTACTGCCATATTAAGTGCTGATTTCTAAGTATTATCTACTAGAGGGTGCGTCTTCATGTAGCAATTTATGAAATTTAATCAGAAAGAAGCTCCTTTATGTGCTATTTCAATGTATGCATTAAAAATCTTCACATTCATAAAATTCCACAAAATATATTATTTGCTAAGGATATTCAAACAAGAAAAAATGAGTTCCTAATGTACTTGTGCTAAATCTGTGAGCTTACACTTGGATCATACGCCTAAATTTAAGATGAGCAGTTTCAGTCCTATGTATGTGAATCGTAATCCCAGTGCATTTCAAAAGAATCAATTCAAGATTTTGATCATCATGTCAACATGTTAGTTACAGTATTTGATATATTAGTCACAAGTTCTAAATGGTTTTGCTAAAACAAATATTAATTTACTATTTTTATAGCCATATGGCTTGAAACCACAAAGCATGCACAGATTATTTTAAGATTAGTAAACTTTAAACATTGTAAATACATATAATAGATTTTATTATAATCTATTGAGTACAGGCTTTCTGATAGGTCTACTTATCCAGTAAATGTTACTAATTTTAAAAATTGTTTTTTGACTACACACCAGTGATGCTCAGGTGTTATATTCTGATTCTGCATTCAGAAATTAATTCTGGAGATGCTAAAGGGACTATATGGGATACAAGGGATTGAGGTTCATTGGCTGTATCAAAAAAATGTGTCCTGCCTGCTACACTATTATTATAGTACCAATAAACATTGCCATTTTTGTGTTTAGGGTATCAGTTTTAATATGAAGGTTCTACTATATTTCTTGACCATTTTTAGGGTTTCTAGTTATGAAACCCAAGTACTCACACTTTCATTGCATTCACTCGACCCCTGAGCTGTATATTCCTGGCCCAGCATATGTGTCTGTTACCTTTCAAAGCACAGCAAAAATAATATGGCTCTAGAATCAAGCTGGAGCCATATAATTAAGCATAAACATATGATATAGCATAAAAAATTAAATGGATCTCAACTATTTAAAAAGTGATTCTCAAAAACGTATGAGTATGGGACTAATATAGAAGAGACACCACGTAAAACTGAGGATGGAGCAGTGTTGGTGTAAGACCAAAATTCTGTTCCTTCAAAGTCTGTGACATCTACTACACTTACTAGCACACCAACCTCAAAATACCTACTTGTGATAGGAGGCCAAAGGGATGGTACAAAAGCAAGGCACTTGCCTTGCATGCAGCTGACATAGGTTCGATTCCCAGAACCACATGTGACACCCTTAATTTGTCGGAAATGACCCCTCAACACTGATGGGTGTGGCTCATATTAAAAATAAATAAATAAATAAAAGCTAATTTTGTCTCCTGGCTCTCCATTGAAGTTTGAGGTCCCACACCCTTCAATAATAAAGATAAGCAAAATATCCAGATGCAACCTCCTGGTTGGGTGATCAATCTTGTTTTTGTCTAACTGCTTTCTTTGTCCTGGAGATATTCTCTTCAAACTGATCCCAGAGGATGTTTCAACCCTAATCCTCACCTAGAATCCTCTCCTCCATCCAAACATGTAATGTCCATTTTTGTTTTAGATGATCAACTTCTGATAGTTGGAACATTTAGATTGGCAGGAGATCCTAGTCTATTCAGACTTCTACCTTACTCCTTGGATACAAGACTAATTTATCTTTTACTCTCAATCTGTGATAGATTCTATTTTCCTTTGTAACTATTTAGTAAATAATTCTTTTGTAATTATTTAGAAAATAATAAAATAGATGAGAAGTTTGTATGCAAGTATTGTCCCTATTGTTCTTTCAAAACAGTGATTAAATCAATAATTTTTGTCATGGCATTGATTATTCTGCATACATTTCTAATTCAGGTTTCACCTCTAATTTATATATTTCTGGTCACAACCAGAAACTCTCTACTCATGGTTTGACTACTTAAATGCTGAATGAAAAGTCTAATGAAAAATGCTGAAATAGGGGCCGGAGAGGTGGCGCTAGAGGCAAGGTGTCTGCCTTGCAAGTGCTAGCATAGGACTGACGCGGTTCAATCCCCCAGCATTCCATATGGTTCCCCCAAGTCAGGAGTGATTTCTGAGTGCATAGCCAGGAGTAACCCCTGAGCGTCAAATGGGTGTACCCCCTCCCAAAAAAATGCTGAAATAGAATATTTCTGTCTTTAAGACCATAATTCTTCCTGTATACTTTCTAGAAAACAGAGCTATTTGGATAGTTAGTATCTTTCTTATTATACTAAGCATAATTTTTAAGGACAGAGTAGGTTTGTCACATAGCCAAATACTTTATTCTTTTGTAAAAGCTTGGAATTATTGTGCTATTTATGGTACCAAATATCCCACCTATGAATTTTCTTTGGCTAAAGTAGTAGTAAAGTAAATTGTTTCCTTATTAATGCTTTGTCCAGTCCTAGAATATCAAAAGGACAGTCAAATCTTTGCTGACATTTAAAGTGGATTAAGAGGATATGATTAAGTGTTTATCTAAGACTTTACAGTGACTGTGTTGCTAAAGCAAAATTCTTCATGAAACTAACATATAGAGTTCAAGGACATGGAGACAAAAAAGATGTCTTTCCTCCACTAGGCTTTGTGGCACATATATTATTGAAAAAAGGTTCCTCAAAATTAACTTAAAAAAGTTTTTCCTCATATTCATTTATGTTTTTCTCTCCCCTCTGAAATTCTCCATGCCATATACTATTGAAAATTCATGGAAACTTCCATCAGCCAAAAAAAGTTAAAAAAAAAAAAAAGAAATCCAAATAAATTTCCTCTCCATTGAACTTACCACTAAATATTCATTGTGGGATCAGAGAACCAAGAGGAACATGGTCAATCTCGGTTTTATCTCCAGAACCAACTGATTCCCCTGAGTCCCTCAAATGTGATTTCTGAGTACAGAGCTAGGAAAAAAATCCTAAGCGCTGTGAGGTGTGGTCCCACAACCCCCAAAATAACTAATATATAATGTGTACACCTATATTGTAACTGCATATCATGTATCTGAGTGATAGACATTCAAATAGACACTGTTCAGTGCCTGCTTAAATGAAACACTCAAAAACATTTTTTTTGCTAAAGTAATATTTCCATAGAATACCATTAAGTATACCACTTTTGTTAATAGGAAGGTATATTAAGGGAGATATATTTCCTTAAGAATTAAAAAAGTTGGAGGAAAATTGTCTAAGAGCAGTAAAATGTCTCTATCTACCATCAGGTATCCCTTGTACTGCTGAGAACAGGTAGGGAGGAAAATGGAAAGTGAGAAGGGAATTAAAGATATTATAGATAGAGGATAACTCAGGCATTTGCTCCTGAAGGGAGCATAAGACACCCTATTTAAAGATACAGTCATTTCCTCATCTTTGCTGCTTCCACTAGACCTGAACACCAAACAGGGCCACTCGCAACAATCATCAGACCCATATTTGATGGATTGTTAATGTATTCTTGGGACCTCCCTCCAGGACCAAGGATTGTGTCCCCTTTTATTAAAAAAAAATCCGCGTTATAAATATACAAAAGTCTCTAATACCGGGGGATTCAACCGCGGCGGTCCGTCCTAGGTTAGCACAGGCACCTTAGCTCCAGCGCCACCGCCCGGCCCCTTTTATCCAAATTCTAACACTACAAAGATAGATGATCTGACCCACTTTGAATCCACGAAGCCCTTTTAAGATTGGAGATGAAATGAGAAAGAATAATTAAAAATGAGAAATTTTAAAACTATTTCTGGGAAGATTTCCCTGGATTAAGTGGTGCAGAACATCTAGTAAGCACAAGGACTACACTGTACCATATACTTAAACTAACAGTAATGCTTATCACTGCAAATTGTTTGCCTTCGAAATTATACAGCATAGTCACGCTGACTATGATGAAGTTCAAAAGGCTACCAGAATTCTTATAACCTTATTATTCTCTATATTTTTTGTCTTTTTTCTTTTACACTGTGAGTTGAGTTATACGATATTAGAGAAGAACATTCTTTATCTAATACATCATTAAAATTTAGCTACACAGGATTTAAAAACTTAAAATGTTAATTTTTATCCATGCAAAGATTGCTATCAGAGAAAAATTATCTTAATTGATCTCATGTTTTATATATTGAACTAAAGTCTTCATTAAAATCTATTTCTTACATTTGTTAAACAAAAATTTTAATATTTTTCAGACTATAGATAAACTTTGCTCATTTTTTCATGTACTCTAGAGTTTAGAAATGTAATTCCAGACATTTGAAGAGACAGTAATCACTTTTTTTTATTAAAGTACCATTTGAAGTTAAAACCATTTTATGCAACTACAGTAAATCCTATATTTTTCTTTCCAAAAAGCAAATTGGAAATAAACCTTTCTCCCTCGGAAATAACAAGATATAACACAAATTTTTATAAAATAAATAAGAAAAAGATGTTTTAGCAAGGTATTTTAAACTAAAATGGTCTGCTCATCACCTAGTCTCTAATATCTTGAGCCATCTGCTCTGAGCAAAATTGGGTCATAATAGGATTTTCATTATTCAAAATGCTTAACTTTCCACCAACACAGAGTTTCAGAACATTTTTTAAAACGATCCTAAATTACTCCTAAGGTTAATAAGTATTTAATTTACAATGACCATTCCCCAAAAATATATTTTATGGTATTAGAAAAATCAGAAGATCTTAAAAAGAAGTAGATTTTTTTTTTGGTTTTTGGGTCACACCCGGCAGTGCTCAGGGGTTACTCCTGGCTCCAAGCTCAGAAATTGCTCCTGGCAGGCACGGGGGACCATATGGGGCACCAGGATTCGAACCGATGACCTTTTGCATGAAAGGCAAACGCCTTACCTCCATGCTATCTCCCGGGCCCCAAGAAGTAGATTTTTAATTTGTTATTCTAATTTGATTTTCCATATGGGCTCCCTAAATAAATCCAGACACTATATCCAACTTAAAGCAGAGGCTTTAAATAATACCTGCAATAACTCTGAGTCGGTCATTAAATGAAAGTAGAGATGAAATCCAAATAGAATGGTGACTAAATGCTTATCACAAACAACCCAAGTAAGTACACTTTTTAGCTGTCAACTTCACACTTCTGGTGGAAGCATCAGACTTTTCGTCCATAGATCAATGCCATAAAATGATAAAAGATTATAGCTCTTCAGTAAATGATATAACAATCTATAATCTGTGTGACACTAGATCATCCCAAGTAAACACCAAGTTTAAGCAAATGAATATGATTTTTTTCTCTCTACTCCAGGATGTAGTTGTAGTCACCATCTTATTTTATTCCACAGAATCTCACAGAGCCCCAATCTGGGCCAACACTCACAGTGAACCACTTCCACTTTTAGGAGTATGAGGTGGGTGACAGAAGAAATAACACATAATTCTTAGTCATCACTGGATTTCAAGACCTTCATGACTCAGTAAATCATAACCAGATGTTCATCAAAGCTATCAAGATTTTATTAGATCTAGAGATGTAATCTTAGGTAGTATGGGTAAAATGAGGAGTACAACTTCTTGAAAATGTTAAAAGGAATAATGGTGTGGAGACATGTAGACTGATGGAGATGGTTTATATGAGTTCATATATTATTTTCTGTATTTTATGTAAGAAAAATCCTACTATAAAACAAGTTTTATAATATTACAATATAAGGCACATATATTATAATATTTATATGCCACATGATGCAGAGAAAGAATAATTACAATATTCATACCTGCTCAGTGCTATTTTGGGTTCAGAAAGTCTGTCATTTTTAGTTTTCATTTATCATATATATTTTAATATACTATTACATACTTCATTTTTAATGTTAATCTGGTCTGAACATCTCAATTTAAAGAGCAATAGCCCAATGAGATGATTCATGATTGTTATCTCATTAATTCTAGAGCAAGGATTATATAGTTAGGCCATTTTCTTTTGTTGTAATGTCATGTGTATATGTGATCAATAAAAATTAAAATTTCAGACTACAAAAAGTTATAATTTTAATGGTCTACAATTATGTTTTTTCACCAAATATTTTTTCTACTATAATTAATAGCAGAGTTCCATTAGGATTTAAGACATTCAGATCTGTACACAAGTTAATATGTTGTAATTATTAAATGTTTTTATCTTATTAAATAAAATATGTCCCTTACAAACCAGTTCAAGTTATTAATTTGCCAAGTCAACCATGTCTTAATAACACGAATGCCTGATTATACAGTTAATACTAAGTGTATGCACAGTGTTTTAATGAATGAAATTAATGAATTTTCATGATCTAAAACATTGTATCTTTACTATTCAATCCCTAGCTATATGGATTCCTCCATCACAGTTCCTGAAACTTCTTTGTAGAAAGCAACTACCTAGCTTACAAATGAAATAGCCACTGGATATTTACTCAGTAGTAGTACATTATTTGACTTCTTTGTAGTACTTATCGCAACTAGCTAAATTTTTTTTTTTTGTGGTTTTTTGGGTCACACCCGGCAGTGCTCAGGGGTTACTCCTGGCTCCATGCTCAGAAATTGCTCCTGGCTGGCATGGGGGACCATATGGGGCTCCGGGATTCGAACCGATGACCTTTTGCATGAAAGGCAAACGCCTTACCTCCATGCTATCTCCCGGGCCCCTCAACTAGCTAAACTTTATCACCTTAATTTTTCCCCAGACATCTCAAACACAGTAATACTAAAGTTTCTCTTGTTATTTCTAACTTTCTTTTACAAGCTCCTCTTCCAAAGATCTACATTATGAATATCGGTGTCTTGGCTTTTCAATTTCTTACCTCATAGATCTACTCTGTATAACAGGAAGAAAACAATAATTCTTATTCAAGAAGCCAGAAATAATGAGCTATTAAGGAGTTTCAAGTCATAATCCAATTGAAGAAGTCACCAGAAGGAAAAATGTGTTTATATATGCACACATGTGTGTATAATACATACATATGTGTATGTATATACATAATATGTAGCTATAGAGAATCATTTAGGTTTCTAAATATAAATAATTCAAGAATGATCCAAACATAAGGTTTTGGTTACTAACCAAATCGATGCTTAGTTGGTCTAGACTACAGTTACATTTTATCTGTAATCTCCATGCTGATCTCAAATGTATGCCTTCAGTCTTGGCTGAAGTGATTTTAAGGTGTAAGCAGACAACTGTCACAGAGGGATGTCAACTCTAACTGTCCAAAGTGCCTACTTTGTCAAAACATTGTTCCTTTTGTTTGATGCTTCACAATGATGAGGCTGGCTTTGATACAATCACAAGCCATTCTAGGTTCCTGCCTCTTCCACACTCTCACAGTCTAATCAATTTTCATATTTTGTAGGCCTCTATGGGCTCACATTAAAATTTCTTTCTATTCTCTTTGTGAGGCCTTGGTTCCAACTAGGGCTTGTTTTAAAACTATTCTTTTATAATGGCCCATATTTTATAATGGTCCAATACATACTCACTGTATTATTAAACATAAGCCCATAATTTGGGTATATATTCTTCTCAGTTTTCTGTGGTCTATGAGGAAATAGAGGATAAAGGTAAAGATACTTAGATTTAAAATCAGATAGACTTGGTTTCAAATTCCAGTTCTGCCACTTCCTATGAAGATAATCTTAAGTGGTTTAAGATGGGTGATCCTTACTTTCCTGATCTGTGACAAATGAGACAAAAACATAATCCAACTAAAAGACAACCAATATTAAATAGGATGAAGTACCATGCCTAACCTCTGATAGACATTTAAAATTATTATCTCATGCATATAGTCACAGATCACAGTCTAATTGTAATTCTTCTTTAACATATCAGATCTTTTGATTCAAATATATACTTATACATTGGCAGGGTATTTCATCATATTAATTTGCCTTAATATATTTTACTGATCACCCCTATCATTGAGGGACACTTCTAATTTGAGTCATATAAAGAAAATGGTAATGAATTTAGGTATGCCTAATTTGCATATTCATTTTATTATTCCCTTTGAAAGAATTTCTGAATCTAAGAAGTAAGATAGTTTTGGGGATTTTTGTTATATATCAACTGCTCCTCAGAGATATTCTACTAATTTATATATTCACTGTATAATCTCCAATCAAGCCTATGCTCTTTAGTTTATCTGCCATTATAGCAAATGATCTAAAATGGAAATATAATTATGTGAATTTTGGGGACCTATCTTTCAGATAGGCCCTACTAAGAAAAGAGGCCTGGCTCCTTTTGGGAAAAATGGGGTCCACATCTGAAAAGGCTCAGAGCGATTTCTGATGCTAGGTTCAACTCCTGGAGGTGTTCAGGGGACCAAGTCTACTGCATGCCAAGCAAGTCGAAATCCCTGTATCAATTATCTGGCATGAGCCCAATGATTTCTTCTTTTGTTCCTGTCTCTTCATGCATCTCACATGGCCAATTGTCCTCAACTCTCTTGAAATATTCTCATGTAGATACTTAATAGATACTTCACACTCAACTGGTTCAGATTAAAATCATTGTCTAACCTACCTAGTTTCAATTCTGTTTTTTTTGATTTGTCAGACCAGAAACTTGAGTTATTATTCATTTCTCTCCTCTTACAAGTCAAATTATTTCCATTAATAAATACATATGGCTCTAATCTCAAATGAGATTAGAATTTGAATTTTTCATCTCCAGTACTACTATTACATTTCTCTCTAACTTGTATTAAGACAGAATTCCAACATGACTTTCCTATTGTTCTATTGCTGCTCCCTTAGATTCTATTCTCAACACAACATCCAAGTGAATATTTTTTAAGATACAACAGATTTATGGACCATTTCTAAAAACCCCATGATAACCTCCCATCTCACTCAGGAGAAATACAAATTCCTAACAATTATGTATACTAGGCTTTTTAAACTTCAATTTACTGCCCTATTCATAGTTTCTTTGAAATAAAAAATTTAACCTAATAGTTGAATTTCCAATAATCAGTGTGGTGAGTGATTCAGCCTTCATGGAAAGTAAAATCGAGAATAAAAAAAAAGGAATAGAGTTGTTATATAATCCAGTGATTACATTTCTTGGCACTTATCCACAAAATTCAAAAAATAATTTGAAAAAATATATTCACATCTATGTTCATCACCACGCTTACTATTAATAAGGAAGATATGGAAAAAAATCTAAACACCTAATACAGAGGAATGTATCATAAATTGCGGGAGGCCAGAGCGATGGCACAGCAGAAGGGTGTTTGCCTTGCATGGGCTAACCTAGGATGGACTGCGGTTTGATCCCCCAGCATCTCATATGGTCCCCCATACCAGGAATGATTTCTGAGCACATAGCCAGGAGTAATCCTTGAGTGTCACCAGGTGTGACCCAAAAACCAAAAAAATAAATAAATGAAAAGGAAATTGTGGGATATATATATATATATATATATATATATATATATATAAACTAAAATCTTATGAAGTTCTAAAATAGAAAATATTATGCAATTTGTAGCAGCATGATAAAACTAGAGGATATTATCAGACAGAAAAAAAGGACAGATAAAGAATAACCTCTCTTATATGTGGGACTTATAGAAACATAGAAAACTAGCACAAAGGTAGAAAAGCAATGAATGGGAGAACCACTCCATACAATTGAAGGCGGAAGAAGGAGAGATGAAGCATACTTGAAAATCTTGGGAGAGAGAGGGCTCTACTAGTGATGGGTGCAGTATTGGGATTATGTGCATGAGAAATCATTATTAAAGCATTATAAATCACAGGATTTCAATAAACATGTAGAATTTCCAGACAATCAACTGGATTCCCCAGGCTCATGCTCCTGCTATTTTTTTTATTATTTTAGAGTGTATATCACATACAAAGATACTATAATATCTGCTCTATTTATAGAATCTAAGTGATATAGTCAAAAGCACTACTTATCAATTTTGCTCAGTAAAATATTCAAAGTGACTACATTAGTGCCTCACAGATAACAAAGACACACCTACCTAAGACATTAAAATAAATGAATACTACTTCCCAGGAAGTTCTATGTGCTTTAATTTTGATCTACATATGCAAGGTAATTAGGATGTGTATATGAACCAACAAGACAGAGTGGGGGCGTGGCTCACAGAAAGGTAACAAGTTCTCAGGCAAAGATAGTAGCTACTACTCAGATGCAGGTAACTGTAACCCAGAGGGAAGCAGAGTTACAGGGGAAATTTCCTGGAGACACAGGAAATCTCCCATATCCATTTAGCCAAGATAGAAGCCTATGTTTTATTAAGTCTTTTCACTGTTAAATTCTAATAACCAGTAGAAGTTCAATGAGAAAACTGAGTGACTCACCACATAACCACAGTATTTGATATTATCTTATACTTGGTTGCTTTGTAGTTTGCTTGCATATGTATTTATTTTCCTTCAAACAATTATAGACACTTGAAAAAATTGTTGGCAAATGATTAAAATGGCTTTGTTAAAAATATATATATATATATATATATATATATATATATATATATATATATATATATATAGTTCAAATGTACCTCCACTCTGAGCCAGAAATCACCTATTGGCTACTACTCTACAAGCAAGCTTTCTCTGTAGGCTAATTCAGTTTTTCAGTTTCTTACCTAAAAAACACCAGTGACTTTACAGATCTCAACTCTTCAACCTATTGAATACTTTTGAACACCCAAAATTAATTTCTCTCCCACTGATCAGGATTCTCTGAAACACCTTAGCACTAGGATCCTCTCTCTAGTCTCTCTTCTAGTTCTCAAAGTTGAACACCAGCTCCATCTCTTTTAGTATTAAAAAGAAAAAAATAAGCAAGGGTGGGGGATAGGTTCTTGCCACGAAGGTATTTCTGGTTAAGTAATTTTTTATTAATTAAATGAACTGCTGGATTTTTCAAAAGATTCAACCCTGAGAAATTAAAGTCACAGCTAATACATGAAAAAAATGGTTTAAATCCAGGTTTAAATTTTAGGCTTTAAAAGGAGAATATAACTTCTAACTAGCAAGTACAAAAATAATTCTTGAATCAGCCCATCAACCTAAAACAGACTATTAACATCTCAACTAAAACAGTATTTTTCTGTAAACGAACAAAAATTACTTGGGTTTCAGCTGCAAGAATGCTTTTTAGGTTTGTCAAAACTAAAAAATTTAAAATCAAGGCAACAATTCAGCTTCCTAAGATACTGTCTGTACAACAGACTAATACACTGTAAGTCTTATGAAAATTTTGAGAAAGGAAATATTCATATATCAACAAAAATTTTGAAGCATGCCCTTTCCATAAAATTTAAAAAGACATCACAAAAATCTTTTTAACCTATTAAGAATTCAAGACTTTTCTAAAAAAAAATAAATCCATCATTCACAATTATCCCTTATTAAGTTTTATATTTTAGAGCTATTTCAAAACGAATGCAAAATGAATGATAAGAAAATGTTTTTAAGTATGAGAGTTACAAATTAATATGTTATAAATACAGTGAGTAACAATATATAATGGATACTTACTGGTTCCCTAAGTAGGCCAACGCAAAAAAAAAAAAAAACCAATCATTACATTTCCACATTATTCCACAAGATGTCAGCATGTAACTGAATATCCTCAAATCCTCAATAGTGGTTATGGTGGTGATAGTGGTGGGTGTGCATAGAGTGTCTTGCAGGGATATTCATGGAGAATAGAACAATAGAAACCCCTTTTTCTCCCACTATTAAACTGTAACTTACTTCAAAATTGTATTTTCATTAACATTTCATTATTTGAATTTCAGTTCTTAATAGATTTCTAGAGCAATTTTCAGATATTGATTTTTTAATTAAAATATTTTGATTTTCTTCTTTGCAATATAATTCTTTCCAATTTTTTTCTAATTGTAAATTAAAAACCTTCAAGTATTTATTGAAGTCTAGGAAAACTCCTGGGCAGAATAGAAATAATGACCTGCTTGTCAATTTATTATTTTTCTCCCATTTACAGATGAGAAAATTGAAGGAAAAATAAGAAAACTCAAACTACATTAAACATTCAGTGGGCATTTAAAGTTTGTGTGTGTGTGTGTGTGTGTGTGTGTGTGTGTGTGTGTGTGCGTGCACATGCATGTGGTATTATAGGTGCATAGAGACATAATAGTATCTTGTTCCCTTTCTTTGTTCCCCATTAACAGCTCATTTGCTGAGTCACGAATACCTGAGCAATTATCAACATTGATTCTCAGAATAGCACAAAATACAGTTATCCTTATTACTGTCTTTCACATACTAGTGATACCAGGAACTATAAATCTATAAATGGTTGTTTCAAAAATTCCCTTAAATTTCTTGGCTACATTCCTATTAAAAACAATTCAGAAATCTGTATAAATACACATCTTCACATTTTTCTTACATCATTTGTATTCTTATCTTGCTTTTCATATTTTTCTCGATCGTGAGCCATTTTCTTCAGCAATTTCTTCCTGGCTTTTTTCTCTTTTTTCTTGTGTTCTGTGTTTAGTTTTCTCACTTGGTTAAGAATAAATTTGGGAATCTACAAAGAGGTGAAATTAAGTATAGAGAGAAAAAATAAAGCACCATATTAAATATTTTTCTTCGAGAATGACTTCCAAATTAAATTTGAAAAACAGATACTTTGACTAAATGATGATTCTACCATTTTGTAGATATTATTCAATACATCTGTGAGCCAATACATTGTTTTATCTTGTTTTCTAGGTGTAGAGAGCAGTTAAGTAGATAAACCTATGCACCACCCCAAAAGACACTTAAAAATCAAATAACATAAGGTGAAGTACAAGAACACAATGTCATCCTATGTCACATATACAAAGATAAAAAACTGTGAAGTATAACATCAGGGATCAATATAGTGACTTTTATTCCCTTTAGTGGTCTCTGGCCTACAACCTAGTAGTCTTAACTAACCCTTAGTGCCTTCAATGCCCATGAGCCACTCAGTTCTCCATTATCAAATGAGGGAAAAAATCATCTAAACAATACCTGACTAAAACCTAGCAATTATCTCCGGAAAAAAATTTTTCTTAGAAAACCTGTTGGCAAAATATTTTTTTGTTCATTTGTGTGTGTGTGTGTGTGTGTGTGTGTGTGTGTGTGTGTTTTGGCGGGGGGGAATAGATTTATGAATTTACACTTAAAAGGTGCTCTGGTACTAAGCCACAGTCCGACCTCCACATCTCCACTTCCTTCAAAAATCACATACCTACTACTCTGAAAAACTACAGGCATTTTAAAAACTGGAGTTACGAAAACAAACATTAATTTTTAATCGTTTGAAATCACTTCTACCAATTGCTATTTTTTAAAGAGAATATAATAATAAAAAAGACTTCAGATCTTAGATATCATGGCTTATTAACAACATTTTAGTATATATACTTACTGTCCACAGAATTTGTTGATGTTTGATCAATAAGTGCATGACATTAGCTGTCCCAGCTGCCATTCCAAATTCTTGCTGTTCAGTGGACTTTAATCCCAATGTGTGACTCATGAAGAGATTGGGGGCCATGACCATTGCCACATTCGTTACTGTCATCTTATTTTTCTCTCTCTTGTCTATTACTCTTTGAAGAAATTCAAGCAGAGCCTGAAACAAAAAGGATTCTAAGGTTACTATTGTATAAGACACTAGGCAATTAAAGCACTATAGCATATGGAACTTTAAAATAAACTATATATAACCAGATTTCTCTACACAGTCACAGCCAAAATATATTGTCAAGCTTCTCCATTGGGTTAACACCCTCAGGTGGTAATTTGTTTTTACAAAGAACCTTGATTCTAGAGAATGAGACTGAAAGGATCACATCTAGTGGGGGAGAAGGAATGGTGTAGTAATTTCACTCTAGCCACTGGAACCATGAATGCTGAAAAGCAGCTTAAAATATCACACAAATATGTACTTGCTTCAAGAAGCACTGTATAAAATTTATCTCTAAGATTTTTCAAGTCCTTTTTAAAGGTTCATTCATCCTCAGTTTCATTTGTTAAAGAATTCAATAGCTGACTGACATGAAATCTGAAATGAATGGGGATTGTTCTGAGAGGAATGGAGAATAGAGACCAAATATTTTAATTAAAACAAGTGAATGAATGAAAAGGAATTTTTTTTATCAGCACAGGCTAGATTATGCTAAACGGAGGCTACCCATTTCCTATCCTAATGCCACCAGCTCATGTACCCTCTGATATTCCTCTACACACACAAAACCCACAGAAGTTCAGATCATTTTTCCCTTGGAAAGCTTGTCTTTAAATTTTATTTTGTCATATTTCTTAAATCTAAGAAAATAATAACAGTACAAGTTACTAATGTTACTTTACATAAGATTTTTTTCCACATTATCAGAGAAATCCCATTTAATCTTCACTGGTGATAATATTTATGCCCATTTTACAGGTGAGAAAACAGTATCTCTGAATGACAGGCCATGTGGCTAGCAAAGGATAGAAAAAAACTTTCATCATAGGTTTTTCCTACTTTAGCTTTTTTTTCATCAAACCTTCTGCCATTGTTTTAATGACTTCATTGGAAATACAATAATTTTCACAAATATTCTTGCCTCTCTACTTTTTCTTTTTTCTTCCTTTCTTTTTATTCTCTTCCATTTATTTATTTTTTCCATCTTTTTTAATATAATTTTTATTTTGATCATAGTGGCTTACATATTGTTAACAATAATATTATAGGTACATATTTACATAAAATCAGGGGGTTCCCATCACCGGTTTGTCCTCCCTATACTGTGTTCATCCTATCTCCCATATCCTCCTCCCTTCCACCGGGGCTGCTAGAATGTGGTCCCCTCAGTACCCAGCTTACCACCTAGTAGTCTTGGTGCCTCCCTTATTCCCCCCTCTAATTGGGAGGCAGGACTAGATAGTTCAAGTTATGTGGTTATGTTTGAAGAAGAGAAAAGTAGTAAACTGGGGTAAAAGTCTAATATGCCGAAAATGGGCAGAATCCTTCTAGAGGCTCTCATCATAAGTTTGAGAGACAAAGGAGAAAAAGAAGGTGAAACACCCCAACGGTACAAAGAGAAGTGTCAAATATCCAGTGAGCACTCCACCGATAATGATAGACACCACTACTTTAGCTTTTAAATTGAAAAATCATTATTTCATGTTTTGTCTAAAATCTCTACCCGAAACATCTAATAAACTAGACTATAGTAGAGAAAGAAAAAGATATAAATTCTCAGAAGACTTCAAGGTGGTAGGTGAAAAAAAGAGAAAGAATTCTTGGAAGTACTATAAGATAGATTTTGAACACAGTTTGGCTGGTTGGTAGACTGTAACAATTGGAAACAAACCTAAGACATAGGTTAGGTATCTAACAAAGAGATTTATGTAAGTAATATTCAACACAGTGCCAAAAAGTTCAACTGTGATTTAACCCTGAAATTCTAAAGAAAAAAATATACTCGAAGGAGAACAAATCATTGAAAAGCTGTGAAAAAATATTTAATTTTATTTAGATATTTATTATTTTCTTAGACCAAAATTAAGAAAGGTAACAAAATAAAGCTAAATAAATTTAAATTTTTATTTATCTTTTTAAAGGCCAGAATTATAATTTATATCTACTTAAACATATAAATTACAGAGGTTAGGTAAGAAGTCACTTAAAATGTAATGCGACCGTAACATAATGTTATTCAAAATATGGTTATCAAAATACTAGCAATATCGGCATTTGTAAACATAAAATTAATAAAATGTTAGCTACTGTTTCAAACAACTTTAGATGTATTTTTCTCTTCAGCTGAACATAAATTATTATTTTTCAAGGAAATTTTTATTTTTTTAATATTTTATTAAAATCATTGTGATTTACAAAGTTTTTCATAGTTGTGTTTCAGACAT
>PVKC010011004.1:0-25074 GCA_004027635.1 Crocidura indochinensis
AGAGAGAGAGGAAGCTTCATTCTAGGATAGGAGAAACTGAGGTATACCAAGGAAAACAAGGCCTGGACATGATGTGGGCTAGAACTCTTCGCCAGTGGCACCTTGTGACTCTCAGCACAGCTTTGTGCTCTTATTAACCAAGTAAGTATTTGAAGTTAATTACCCAAAGCAAAGTGGGGGGTGTGAGTTTGGGAGGTGGGATATGCCTGTTCTTCCCATAAACACATAAGAAAGAAGCTAAGACCAAAGAGCACCCTTAGTGGGACTCCAGATACAGAACAGGACAGATACCCAGGCCCTCCCAAAGGCAGAAGCATTACCAGGATTCTATCAACAGCTCACATCGACAACATGAGAAAGATAATAATAACGACGCACTGAGTCCCATGCCAAGTGCCTAATGCAGAAGCTCTAATTTAATCCTCACACGGATGTCTGCCAAATAAGCCCTCATGCCCTCATTTACTTGCAAATGAGGAAAATGGGGACTGGAGAGATGAAGGGACTTGCCAGGGGTCGCACATGCAGACAGCAGGATCCAAGCCTCAGTCCTCTTAAATGGACTGGAGCTCCGGCCTTAACATCTGCTCCGTCCCACCTTGAATACGACCCATAAAGCAAAGTACAGTGGGGCCAGCAAAGCAGAAAACAGACCCTGAACTTAGAGGAGTCTTTGAGAAGGGGTTAAAGTAACTTCTTAGCCAGTAAGTACTAAAGATGTCCAGAATAGAAAGAAAAGGATAAAATTGGAGAAGAGACCTGGACTGACAGAAGTTCTCTTCGAAGTATGAGGACTTTCAGGAGTGACCCCCCCCCCAAGGAAAGCCCATCTACACAGTGAGTTCCAAACACTTGGCTCTACTTTCTACAGAAGCAGTGTGGGGTAGAAAACCCATTGTGTAAAGATCTGTACAGGAGAGCGATTGTGGGGGCTTGCATGGGTTTGTCTCTCAGGTATAAACAGCCAGAATGAGGTGCTTGATCTGGGTTTGAGGAAAAAACAATCCAAGAAGCCAAAGACACAGACAATGGAGTGAAGAGAGTTTATGCATGGACAAAGACTCAGAGAACAGCCACTGACAACAGCTCATGGACAGGATCTTTCGAGTCATTCTAGTCTCTGGACACAGAGACACCAGTTCTGGAAGAAGAACCAGCTTCCTCCAGCCTTCACTGTGAGAAGAGGCCCCAGTGCTTGGCATTTGCACTGGAGAGAGGTCCTCAAGCATGACCCAGCCTCCTGTCCTGGGCTTCCCACGGCAATCACAGCCCGCTTGTTTAGAGAGAATCTAATAAAAAGCAAAGGCTCACTGATTTGTTGAGGTTTTTCTGGGCTGGCCTCAAAGTCCACAGAGCCATTTGGATTTATATAACCTTTCTGGGAGGGTTCCAACCTCTTGCCTCCTTCATTCCCACAACATTCTGGACCAGATGGGGCCCTCTCAGTCAGCAAACTGAAGGCTGTTCTGCATCCAGAAGGCACAACCCTCCTTATGGGGATCTGTAGGGCAGCACCTTTGATGAATCAGGGATGACATGGAAGGGAAAGTCAGCAACAAATGTGTGTATGTGTACGGGGGCTGTCCTGGGCATCACAAAGAATAAAGGAGCCACTTTCCACAAGCTGCCAGGATATATCACTTCACAGTGGACTGACTGTTTACAAAAAGGGCACTCTGCATGGTTTGAGGGTGTTGGGAGAGCCAAACTGGAAGTGTGATCAGAGGCCTCCCCAAATGACTTCCTAGATATAGGTTCTCATCACTGGCTCATTTGCAGCAATCACCAGGGTCGCCCTCCACTCACCCCTGCCTGCTCAAGTGCCATCCTTCTTCCCAGCATTTCTTCCCCAAAGTTTTAACAGCTATGGACGTTTCCTTGGGACTTGGCCCTAGCCTGCCAGGAGAAGCAAATTCAGGACAGAAAAAAATGGAATTTGAACACGAAGGTCAAGACAAGCTTCTGCCAGCCCAAACTTCACCTCAAGTTTGACATTGTGAGGGGGAACAGAGGCTTTCTAGGCACTATCTAGGCACTGCTGGGCAGTGTGAGTCCAAGTTCTATTTGTTTAAGATGCTATTTCCAGTGCACAATGGAAGGCCCCATTCTAGAAAATGTATTCTGAGCACCATTATGTGCCCTCCGTTCTCTCCTGGGATCTTTCTCCTGGTACTTCTAGTGTTTCCTAAGCATAAATGACGTAGCAAGGCAATGAAGACAGGCCAAGTAGCCTTAGCCTAGAATACTGTGGTGGGATTTGCTTCTCTAAGGGAACATTTTCTACTCTAATCTTTTGGAAAGGTGTCCCTTTTTGATGTGTCCCTTTTTGCAGAGCAGAGCCTATTTGCCCAGAGTTCCTATAGGCTGTGTGATACACTTGAAGCCTTCCATGAAAGAGCACTGGAAGGAGTACTGGACAGATGGTGAAAATCATGCACATGATTTTGTTGTGAGTTGGTCTCCTCTGGATGGAACCTGGAGGATTCCCTTCATCACTCAGGATTCTCTGACTTCACAGAGGTGAGACAAAGAAGGGACAATGAGACAAAGAAGGGAAAAGATGATTTGATGGTTCTGTTCTGTTCTATTCTTTTGAAATTCTAAACCGAACCAGATCAACTCTAGGCTTGACCCCCAAACAATGGGGTCAAAGATCAGAGCATGAGGCATTCTTTAAACTAAAGCTAGGTCTGTTGTGGAACTCCAGAGAATAGATAACCAGGATTTGCAGGGATAGTTAGATTAGGGGGACTTAGAAAATTGGTAATCACCTAAAGATGATAGTGAAAATTTAAAAAGGTATATACATATATATATACAGCAACATAAAACTTTTTCATCTGTAAACCTGACATGTCAGACCTCTTTACATGTGATCAGCACATACAATTCCCCTTCAGGATAAAATGATGTCTCAAAAATCTTTTAGAATGATATTTGTGGTGTTTCCAGTTTCTAAAATACCATTTATGACAATAGTCTGCAGTTCACTGTATTTATTCCTATGTATTAATTTGCTCCCCAAGTACCTGCTTGGTACCTGGTTTGACTGGTTTGGGCTGAAGCACTGAGCAGAACTTAAATCTGATGAGATAGCTTCTGAAGACTGGACTGCCTCTTGGAGCTATTCAAAATCTCAAAGCAGGTAGAAACATAGGATGTGAAAGATGTTGGCTGACTGAGGCTAAACAATGTGGTGTTTCCTGAGAACAGACTTCCTTAGTCTTGTCTAGCATAAATAACTTACCTAAAACAAAAATCAACCTCAGGAACATCCCCCCTCCCCAGTATGGACATTTGTAGCTCTCCTAGGAATTGGCACCCCCAAGGCAGTAAATTTCACATCTTCATGATGATTTGACAAAGGAAATTTGTCAAAATTCAAGGGGTTCAAAACCTTCCTATTTTGTTAATGCCTAGAATTTAATATACTGAACAATGCTGCTGCAGTTTAAAACAACGATGAACTCAGAAGGAGCAAAGTGGTACACAGTGAGTAGTCAATCTTCTAGGAGTTGCCTGGTTGATACATATTTTTCTGAGAAATGGAGGGGACCAGGAACATAGTCATTTTTCCTGAGCACAGACATGCAGATTGGTAGCAACAGTAAGTCAAAGCTACCCAAATCCTACTTCAGGACTGGAAGCAGCAGATACTCATTCCAGCAGCAGGGAGAAAGTGGGGGTATTTGCCCTTGGCTAACCATTCTGAGGTGGCATGCTGCCTCCAGTAGTCTCCTGTCTCCACTCCAAGCTCAACATCCACTTTCTCAAGTGCTCACCTGAGTTGCTAATTAAGCAATTTCCTTGTTCATCTGACTTGGATGGTTTTCTTGCGGCACTGCCAAGTGGAAATGGCTCTTAATTATGTCAATTCATGAAACCGCACCAAAGATAACTATATCAAAAGTCTTGTTTGTCATATTATTTAAAGAAAGAAAAATGATCGGCTCTCTGATGGGAAGCTAATGAAAGCCTTTTCATCATAAAACTCTTTAAAATGCCCTCGCTGGCTTTCGAAATCCATCCTGGGGTCAGGTGATTTAAAAGCCTTACTCCAGGTGCAGGAAGAGAACAGAATCAAGGACAGTGTCTGAAGTAAGAAGGTAGAGGAGTCCTAGTTGTGTTTCATTCCACTTATTCAGACTTTATTTTTTTTAGTAATAGTTATGAAGTCAGAATGCTAGTGTTTGGAGTGACATAAGACATAGGGACACCTAATTTTCTCACCTTTTCCATATAGTTGCTCTGGAATACATATTTGGAGAAATACTGTGTGTGTGTGTGTGTGTGTGTGTGTGTGTGTGTGTGTGTGTTTTGAAAGAAAGGGCTCCGTACAGTACCATCCACTAGTGATCTAGACAGGGCTCAGAAAGAGAGAGAGGTGATGTGATGATAGATTTAGAGGTGAGATAAAATGCTTTATTGCTGCTGCTTTGCAGATGGAGGAAAAGCCATAGACCAAAGAATGCAGGTAACTTCTAGAATCGAGAAAAGGACCAGGAAATGAATTCATCAGCATCTGGATTCCAGTCCTGTAAACTAGACTTTGACCTCCAGAACTGTCAAACAATGCATTTTTAAAAAAAATATTTTATTTAAACACCTTGATTACAAACATGATTGTGGTTGGGTTTCTGTCATGTAAAGAACACCTCCATCACCAGTACAGCATTCCCATCAATGCATTTGTGTTCTTTATGACCCTAGACTTGTTGCAAATTGGTAGAGGAAGGGAAGAAATGAATACAATCCATGATGTTCAACTTCTCTGCCTTGCATACCTAGCTTCTCTCTACCTATCCCCACAGCCACTGTATTATGTGGAGCTGCTATTTATTCTGACATAGTTGTGGTTCACATACCTCTGAAACACAACCCACAGACCAGTATCAAGTTGGTCCATTCTTTCGATTTCAGTATGCTGCCTAAGCTTGGAGTTTGGGTTTTAGGATTGGGGTAGAAGCAGTTCTCATCATTAAAAACTCTATCCCTTGGGAATATACCATGTTCTTCTGTCCTACTGTTTCCAGTTTTGCTGACTTCTCTGAGAATTCTAGAGCTTCTTGGGGGAATCCTAGTGACTCTGACCCTCTTTTATAAAAAAAACTCCTTTGATCACTCCCAAACATGTATGGGGAGCAAGGGGGATTTTTTGTTGCTTCCTACAGTATGGGGAGTTGATCAATATGGCTCCATATAAACTGCAGAAGCTACTGATTCTAAGGTGTATCTTTACTAGGGCTTCTGTTTAGGTGCTCCCAGATAGGAGAATTTCTAAAAAAGAATTCAAAGTGACAGCTGCCACAAGCTCATGGGGAGCACAATCAAATGCTGTTAGATACTTAGATTACACAAACCCAGGTCTCAACCCACACTGTTAAGAGGGGGACCTAGAATAACTATTGGGCTGGTTCAGAAAACTGTCATTATTGTAGACCTGAAATTAAAGCAAGGCTACCCCAGTATCTGGGGTCAGAATAGCTATTTATGGAATGTGGTTGGTTCCCTTTCCCACATCATTTGCAACGAAGTTCTGGTACCATATTTTCTTCTGGCTCACCACAGATCTTCTGTTTTCTTGAGAAAGATTCCAGGAGGATTTTGCTCCCATTATTTCAAGTTTACCAGATATGGCATGCTTAATGTGTGTTCTCTCTATTAAGCCTCACTCCATAATAGAAGGGACGCCATGCAGAGGGATGCAGATAGAAGAGGATGAAAGGAATCGATCATTTCCCATGGCAAAGCATAGCCACGTGGCCTAATTTTATTATTTTATCTACTTTATTATTTTATTTTACCTTTTATTGTTCTGTTTATTACTCTTTCAAAGGAAAGGGATTTTCTCCTTTCCCGACACGTTCTCATCTCCAGGAGTTATGGATTCTAAGCACATAATAGTGTAGTAGCAAGTCCCAAAGAACCTGCTCTTCTTGAAAAATCCTCGAATTCTACCTATCCCATACACACAGCTACTTCTAAACTCAGAATTTGACACAAAAAATTCTGTCACATGAATAAGGGAAAGTTATTCCCCCTGTAATACATGAGCTTGGTTTGAGATGGCCAAAAGGATCAACATGAACATATAAACACACTTCAGGAAAATTCAGTGCCATTGGGAACTAGAAAAAGATACTCCTTTTGGGAATAGAAAGTCCAGGTATGCATTGACAATTGAAGCAAGAGATCAATTTCAGAGACAATTCACCCCTAACCAGTTCGGGGTTTAAGATGAGCCTATCACACTGCAGTGAAGTTTGAAGAAAAGTAGAGTCTTGAAGTTCAGATATAGGTAGAAATGGAACTAGAGTAACTATAAGTTGTCAAAGGAAATAAAGAATAATGAAAAACTGAAAGGAAAATTAAGTAGGTTCATTGTCTTGAAAACAAATGACTAATTCGATGTATATTGTTTTCCAGTCTATTTTCCAAATGTGTAAGTACAGAAAGAACATCCTGGCATGCAACGTACATAGTTTTATAGTTGTCATATTACACTACATTTTATATTGTACTATAATAATATATATCCTGCATGTGACCTTAAATATATTCCCATAATTTGCAGTAACTATGCAGAGAACTCTTGAACTGTAACATGTTTAGTCAATCCTATGATTGAAACTTCGGATTAGTCAGGTTTTTTAATTCCATTTTTAGCCCCTGCTAGTTATACAAAGTTATCTAGCTGAAAATAGAAGCAAAGTGAAGAGTTACTCTCACAATTAGGGTGGGATGTGCCCAATTTACACGCTAACTACACAGTTTCCAATGGTCACTGCACTCCCATATTAGGTGTATTCCTGCTTCTACACTCATTGTGCTGACTGCCTTTGTAGAAATCTGTTGACAAGTGGCAGCTGGCTGAGACTGAGACAGCTTGTTCTGCACCCCTTGCATGGCAGGGCATCCCCTCAGCCCCAGTTCCCTCAGTTCTAAGCAGAGAGAGAGAGAGAGAGAGAACAGATAAGAACATGACTTCCATTTGTGCCTGAGCACCATCGAATTCCTGCCAACAAATGCATTCTTTCCATACCTGTCCATCAGTTTGAGGGGAACAAGGCCTGGGAGCAGCGGTTCACATTTCCTGAGCAAAAGTTCTTTATCTCTTCTCAGGTAGAGATGAAACTAGTTTGCTAAGAGATGAGTTATGCTTCAAGTCTGGCTGCTGGAAGAGTACCAATTGCTATCCCAGAAGTCCTATGAGGGAATCTTAGCTCATCTTTTCATAATACATTTGCACTGGGAATCATAGAGAAGGGGCACCATGGTCTATGTACAGGAGGATGGCAGCTACCCAGGATGTGCCTCATTGAACTCTCTATTGCCTCAACCAATTAACCTCAAGAGACCTTGTAGGAGTGTCTTCCTATACACGATCCTAGCATGCATTTTGATTTGGAAAAGTTTAATGCTATTTAAAAAATCATAAAATGAACTTTCTATTTATATAAAGAAGACAAAGAGAGAGAGGGTGAAGAGGAAAGAAAGACAAATAAAGAAAGAGCAGAGAGAGCTACAAGATCTCATTCATTCTCTAGCAGGATATTGCTAGAGGTAAAATATTAAATAATCCTTATAGCTTTTCTCTTCTCATTGCCAATGAACTAAAATGTTTAGCATGAGAGAAACAAGTGACTTGGAGCCAAGGGACTTTAATGGTGATATCATAAAGAGCACAGCCAGGGTCAGGCTGATCCCCTCTAATGACATCACAGTGGACACAGTGCTGACTTTTCCCAGATCTCCATGCCAGCTTTCCTTTCACAGACAGCTCAGCTCCCAGTACACAGTGATCTCAGCTCTTCAATGTGTAGGGGTCTGAGTCAGGGGGCAAAGAGCAAAGTGAAGATTCATGGACCTGCGTCTGGGTTTGGAGTTTGCCTGAGTATCAGGAGGTTGGGGAAGCAGACCTGAATGAGTCAGAGCCCTAGGTGACAAGACAGATAGCATATGTCTGACACTGGCCACCAATGAAAACTGAGCCAATCTTCACCCTTGGTGGCTCATATTTTCTCCCAAACTTAACCACATGACCCCTTGATCCATTCTTTACTTTTTATCGAGCTCCACTGGGAGTCATAAGGACTTCACGATCCACATAATTATAGTGAGAAGTCTGTGCTGACTTCAATGACACAAGCGATTCTGACAAAATATTCCCCAGATGACTGAGTGTGGATTCATTATCAGAGCTGGACTGAGGCTTTAACTGTTAAATGTAGTCACATGCTGTTTATTCCTACAGGGAAGCCATGTCATATTGGTGCATTTCTCACCAACTCTTCCTCACAAAGAATGTGGTGAGCAAAATTCCCACGAAAGGAAGGGGAGTACAAATGAGAAGTATAAGATACAGAAGACCTAAAACTTTTCTCTCCGATGCAGAAAATAGTAAAACAAGCAATGTCCTAAAACCACTGGCAGAAACCCCTAACTGCACTTTTTACTGCTAGAAACCCTACTGCATTTTGATTGTTTAAAGGAGGTGGCAGCAGCAAGGTGCCCAAGCATTGGTCTGCTAACAAAATGATCTGCCCACATGCTGAGAAAATGTGTTCATTTTTTCCTCTTGGGCTCAAATCCAATGCCTCTCATCTAGAATGTGAGGCGATCAGCTTTCTCTACACTCATAACAGCTTAGTTAGAAAAACAAAGTTCGAAGTAGACAGTTGGTTCCTGTACAATAGAAAAGCAGATAGGACACTTGCCTTGCATGCATCTGACTTCGGCTCTATCCAAGCACCTCACAGGGTCTTTTAAGCCCTGCCAGGAGTGAGCCCTCAGCAGAGAGGAGTAAGCCCAGAAAACTACCAGGTGCACCCCCCCCCAAAAGCATTTAATGTATAAACAAAGAGATCTCTAATTTCACAAACATTTTTTACAATGTTGAAAATCAGCCGAAAGTATCATAGAATTATTCAATTAACTAAGTGCCAAGTAAAAATAATATGTGTTTAACAGACACACGATGGTTAGATAAAAACTATTTTAGAGTATTTTATATAATGTGCCAAGGGAAAGGGACATAAATATATAGATGGCAACAGTAAAAATACAAACAAAAATGTTTTTAGGAAATAGATCATAAATAATTTTATACATTCTTTTCTAAATACTTTTCTAGATTTTTAGTATTTATTTTGTAGTATAAATGAAAGGGGCAGTAGTAACAACCATATACATACATTTACAAAGAAAATAAAGTGAATATATGTATATTTTACATCTATAAATATAAAGCCAACTGTTGCAAAATACTGTCTTTCTGAGAAAAGAAAATGACTATTAGTAGGTTCTAGGATCTGACCTTTCCTGGGATCCTCTATTCTGTAGCTTAACGACTCTTAATCAACAATCTGGACATTGTTTCAGGTCCCTCTGATCCCTCCAAGCTGCTGGCCAAGCCAGACAGTGGGTCTGGCAAATGTGATGATTAAATTTTCTCTTGGTGACAACATCACAGGGCGCCTGCGATGGTAGCTGGCTCTCGGCCCCCTGTGGTGGAGGAAGAGCTTTTAATTGGAGTCCGAGGCAGTCAGGACTGAATTTTGGGAGACACAGGCACTTCGAGAGCACAACAGAGATGGAAAGAACAAGGAAGCATCAGAATTTATGATAGGAACTGGAGGGAGAGTTCAGTGCCTTTACCATTTGCCATCCTCAGCAAACTCTTAACCCCTTAGACAATATGTTCTTACTCTGGAATTGCACACAGGCTGCTGGGTAGAAAGACTGCTGCTTTTTTCATCAGATCTTGTCTGATTTGGTACAATGCTAATTTCCCTTCAGTGTCAGAACCCTCCCATCAAGCTCTAAATGAAGATGCTGCCTCCTTTGGACATTTGTGATAAACTGAATCTAGACTTTACGACCAAGTTTACTGACTACCCACTTCAGGGGTGTGAAAAGCAAGACTTACAAGCTGTCAAAGAGTGGGGAGAATGTGTGTGTATGTTGTTTTAGAATCAAGGTAGTCCTGCTGGGACTTCTGTTCCTTCAGTCTGGTGTATACCCCCAATGCCCCGTACACATGAGGCTCTAAGGAATAGCAGGGAGGAGAGTGAAGAGGAGGAGGAGAGGGGGAAGAAGAGGAGGAAAAGAAGTGGTAGAGGGAGGATGAAGTAGAGAAGGGGAAAAAGAGCCAAGTGTAACTGATAAGGACAAAATGCCTCAAAAGAGTCAATTTGAGATTGGAGAGATAACTCAATGGGTAGAGCATTTGTCTTATATTCAGCCAACCCAAGCTCAATTCCTGGCATCTCACATGGTCTTTCTAAACGTAAAGCCCAGGAGAAACCTCTGAGCACTGCCAGGTGTGGCCCCCAAAAAATAAAGGTTAATTTTGAGCAAGTTTGTAAAGTGAAAAAAGGCTCCGAAGAGAAGGAAAAGAAGCATGCCAAATCAGTATTTATATAAGCAACTTTATTATAGCCATTAGGACCTGGGTTTGATCGCTGATTATGCATATTTTTATGCAAATTAAAATAAATACATTACTACATTTAAAAAGATGGTCTGTGTGCCACCCAAAATCATCACGTGATCCAGGCAAGTTGGCAATAGTAAGGAGCGCTGACTGAGACAAATTCCCAGCCAGAAGGTTTGCAGTTTTAGGTCTGAAACAGCAAAATGTTAGTTGGGAAGATCCAAATCTCAGATTGCTGAACTTAAGAGGAAGCATTCCTTTTTAAAGAGTACATTCAGTACCAACCACAGAGTTTTGTGTCTTTTCTCTTTATTTCCCTAAGTGTACCAATTTTTGGAAAGGTGGTAACAAGATAATATAATGAATAAAAGGAGACAAGAACAGCTCCTGATGTGGCCACAGGGGACTCCTGTTATCTCTAATGCCCCAGAACATTCTTTTACTATCTACAGCATGTATATTTTAATGTGCTTTTTATGTGTATTTTAATGTGTATTTACAGTATGTTCAAGTCCCATAGAAAGGCATCTATTTTTTTGAATGTCTTTGGGTGCTTTGCTGGCTTTCAATTCTGAGCTTTCTTTCTCAGCATCTTTTCTCTCTTCAGTTATTCTATCCAGCAGAGAGGCAGCTGGTCATGCACTATTGGTGGAGATGCTACTACAATCACCCAGCCAAGATGACAGCCAGGAAAGGGGGGAGATCTATTCCTCAGCAACTTTTTCCTCTCCTGAACCCAAGGAACATCCTTGTATATCTGCACAAAGCAGGAACTTTCTTTCCCTCTCCCCACCCTCCTGGCCCCTATCCCTTATGCCCACCTCTGTAGGCATCAAGCCAATCTGACTTTCAAAACGTTGCTAATCACAACCTCCAAGCACATGCCTTAGCTTTAGTTCAACTTGATGGAACTTGAGCGGGGGAGCCCACCTTTTCGATGTTCCCAGGAATGCAGAGCTTGGAGCCTATCTGCCTACCACCCACAGATGCAGAACTGCACCATGGTAGAATTAGAGCCATGGGAGTCAGCTTGCAAGTAGTCACCATGGAGAAGGTGAGAGGTCACCAGACAAGTCTCCTGAGAGACAGGCCAACATATCAAAGGATGCTCAAGGTCGACAAAGATCGCTTCCTTTCTCCACGTGGGAGGAAAAGAGTCTTTATGGTTGGATCTGGATCAGGGGGGAGGGAGTGGAAGGGTGGAGAGGGTGAGAGTGACAACTATGTCAACTGTTTATTTTGGTGATTGTCTGCAAGTCACAGGCAACATGGCTGAGCGAAGCTGTCATGGAAACACAGTTTCATGGCAGATGACAGGTTGGCATAAAGACAATGTAGGTGGGAAAGAGGTACGAGAAACAAAACTACCTGTCATGTGGGTTGCATAGGGTGGGGGTGGGGAAAGAAAATCTCGCTTTGCATACCTTCCCATAATTAAATGTCAGATGTACACAACGTAGGAGAAGAATTAACATGGCATAATTACTGTTCAGATGGAGTCCTGTGTATATGCCAAACAAATTGCCGTACTAGAGCACAAGCTGTTAGAACAAATTGAGTTACTTAATTTTTACATGTAGCAGCCTGTTTTATCATTTCCTAAGATGCAAATGCTGTGTTAATAATGCAGTCTTTCTAAGGGTGCATGGTGCCAGGCCACTGGTTTCTCTCTAAAGATTCTTCGGATTAGAAACCAGAAGTCTCCCAACATCCAAACAGCCACCCTTCCTATGAGTCAAGGGGACATTTGAAAGCCATAGATCAGACTATGTCTACATGTCTGTGTTAGGTCTGTCAGGAAGGGGTTCCCAGTGACCATGACGACAGACCAAGAGCCAACAGAAGGGAGCTTCTAAGCCAATAGCCTCTGACTCTGACTTTCCTACTGAATTTCAGTCTACTTTCTTTCATGCAAGGTCTTCAAACTTACATCTCCCTTGCTTCAAAACATTCCTTTACCTCCTGCTCCTAACCCTTTCTAACCCCACAATGAGGTGAAAACCTTAACAACAGATTCTGACTTATATTTTGCATCCTTGAGGAAATCTTTCCTGACCACCCTGTGAAAAGCATGACACACCTACCAGAGCTTGGTCCCCATTGGACTCTCAGCTTGCTTCCTTTCTGTCTCTGATCGACTTTTGTTTCACTATTTTCTGAGTCACTTTGTGTTTTTGTTTCCTGCTACCTTCCTCATGACTCAAAACACTGGGAGGCCCAGAATGCATACCTAATTTGTTTGCCACAATTTATCCAGTGCCAAAGAGAGCTCCTGGTATTTAGTAGCTGGTCAATAAATACCGTGACATATGTGACCCTGGGCATGTCACTTCCTTTCACTGAGTCATTTCTGTAAACAGAACTGTAGGCTAGAGATCATCCTGCTTTCAACCTGTAGGCAGCTCCTTAATCCTGAGTTCCTAAGACTACCTCTTATATGCATGTTGAAATTAATTCTTCCAAAATAGGGAATAGTATTATAAATTACTAGGAGCCTAAAAAGAATACTTAGCCTCAATACCAGTGATCCTGGAAGTGTGGCTTCATGGCTCTGTCTTTGGTATTTTTCAGCTTACTTTGTCTCAGTGTAAAGTCTACCCGTCTCCTCCGGTGGCACACAGACTAATACATACCTACATACCAGATAGCTTTCAAGATTCCACCAGATGAGCCCAGAAACTCAGATGTTTTCTCATGGCTTCAAGTTCTCCAATGTTCACTAGTGAGCACCACAAACTGTCAGTTAAAAATCTCCTAAAGAGCATCGCAAGCAGCAAGCAGTAAGCAGGCATGAGCACAACCCCTGTCAGTGCAACATCATCACAAATGAAGTGAGAGGAGTGGGGTGGGAAGACAGAAAAGGTTTCAAGGCACCAAGAGCTGGGAAAGGAGTGGAGCCTGCCCCTCTGAGAGACCTAAGATGCTCCTGGATTGGCCCTTCTCAGGTCCTCCTCTACCTCTGGAGATTGGAGAAGGAATTTCTGCACTGGGCACCTCACCCCACCCCAGGAGGGCCTACTGACTCAGTCTATGGGCAAGTCTGTGGCAGGAAGTGCTCTCTGCCTTTACCTACAACACTGAACAGAACAGGCTTCTGTGTCCTGACCCGGGAAAGACAAAGGCCCCTTTCTCAGCCTACTCCCTCCTGGGATAGACTCCCAAATGGAAGGAAATGGGAGAACTAGATGCAAAGGGGAGTCCCCCATTGCCCCATTGCATGGGGAGGGGCCAGGCTAGACATCCCAGTCAGACCCAGTTCAGGGGTTTGAGGGACCATTTCCCCAGGGCATTCCTCAAAAGGGGCAGTCTTCCCAAAAGCCACAGGGATGGGGAAACTTTAGAAAATAGGCTTGAAAAAAGAAATACAGGGTTGAAAGGAGGCTCCTGAATCAAAGGGAATCAGAGGATTCTGCCTCTGGTGGGGGGGGGGTGTAACTTTTCTCAACAGACCCTCCCAGAATGGGAGTTAAGGTAGAGCTTCAACCCCTCCCCCCACCATGTGTCCCTGGACATCATGGAGGCAGGAAGGACAATGTAATGGGCCTGCTCAGACCACTTGCCACAATGTTGGGTTTGTGTTGCTGATGTTTCATGACTCTAAAGAGTACACTTGGTCTTCCTTTCTTTCAAATTCTGAAAACCAGACTAATGTATGCCTGGGTCTGAGCTCAGTATCCTATCTGGAGAAATAGGTCAGTGTATTTCTCTAGCCCAAGGTTCTATGTGTGTGTGTATGTGTGTGTGTGTGTGTGTGATATTTGTACATTTGTGTGTATTTGCGGTGCATGTACACATATGTGTGAGCACACAGATGTTCTTGTACTTGTATACCTATATACATACTATGTGTATATACATACAGCTATGCAAATCCATGCATTTGCATTTATATATATAACCATCACATATATCTGAAACAAATATATGAAAACTAAGACCTGAAGACCCAGAATCTGTTTCTGCTTTTTGCTCCTTTCTTTTTCTTTTTTTATGGGGCCACACCCAGCAGTATTCAGACTTACCTCTGGCTCTGTGTTCAGGGATGATTCCTAGCAGTATGTAGTGCTGGGGAGTGAACCCAGGTCAGCTGCATGCAAGGCAAGTGTCTCACTTGCTGTATTCTCTCTGATCCTGCCTTTTGATCTTTAACCCTAAGTTCTGACCTGGGTTATGATTGTCTCTCACCCAGATTATTTGGAATATAATCTCTTGTTGGGTTTGCAGGTCCCCAGACTCAGAAAAGCAAATAATGCTGTTCAAAGTGACCAGCTATAAGGGTGGGCAGGAACTTAACTACATCACATTTACTTTTCGGATTAATTCAAATGTACATTCTTCCACCCGCCCACCCCCACCTCCCAGCAAACAGCCTGCTTCTAAGTGGGAAGTAGAAGAAGGGTATCTATTTCTGGCAAGTTCCCTGAGAAGGCCTCAGGGGGCTGGTAATGTACTCCCCTCCTCTTCCGAAGCTGCAACTCTCTCCTCTCATTAGCCCACCCTGGATTTCAGACCACCCTCTCAGCTCTGCTTCTGGCTAGAAGCCCCCTACCAGGGGTTTTAACTGGCCTGCACCCCTCATCCCACCCCCCAAAAACACCCAAACTGAGGTAACTGAGTTACCTTTAATGGCTTCCACAGGAAGCATTCACCTCTGGCTCCCTCACAGCCTACTCTGCTTCTGCCTGCAGGGTGAGAGTTTTCAGCAAGCTGGGAGAGCTCTGGGCAGAGCTGGCTGACTGGGTCAACACTGCAAATGGTTAAAGTCTGGTTTTACCCCTTAGGTCTTTCTCTTCTCTCTAGGCCTCCTGACCCATGTCACAGGGGTTTTGAGAGGTGAAAGGGTAAGGTTAAGGACTGTGAGGACAATTCCTGAGTCTTACTACTGGTTCCACACAGTAGTAATATATTATAAAATTGCTTGGCCTTAGTTTCCTCACCTGGATAATGGGCCTATCAGGTCTAGCTAAAGCAGTGGAGGCTGATGGTATCCACTCAGTTTTCTCAGATCCAGCTGCTAGGACTTTTGACTTCTAAGGACTGGAATAAAATAGTCAGGTATTAAATACTGGAATTCTGGAATACCGGAAAATACATGAGAATACTAAATTCTGGAATACCAGGAATACAGAAGAATACTGAATTCTGGGTAAGTTTGGAATACTAAGAATGCATGAGAAGTGAGGTGCTCCTGCTGCCTCATAGGAGGGGACCAGAGAGACCAGGGGGAGCAGATCTTCAGGGATCTTTAGACATCAGTATCTTCCCTGTGCTGGGTAGAGGTGAGGCTTCCCCTATTCTGCTGCGTCCTTTACTTTCTTCACTTCCTTGGGCCCTTCTCATGAATGAAAATACAGCCTTTTCCTGTATTAAGAGTTATCCTACTCTAAAGGTTTTCCAGAACTCTCTCCAGAGAGATGGGAGAAACGTGGGCAAGCAAAAAGAATGTAGAAATCGACTCACACTGATGGGAAGAACAAGAATGATTTCACTGCACTCTCTCTGCTGTACAGGTTGGGCTAATGGCACCCTACTGTCTGTTGTTCTCCACCCTAGTCTGTCCCCCTCAAACCCCCCAGGTTTTGCAGCTCTTCGGGCTTCTTTTTCCTCACATTCCGGAGGGTGTGCTGAGGTCACAGCCTCAGGAGCATGTCCTGGTTCAAGTCTAGCATGGAAGGGCAGGACTAGTTGCAGGCGGCAGATTCAGGGCCCCATTTCCAGTTGCCATGCTCTACTTCTAGGGCCTGCCTTATTCCCGGGGATTTCTGGATGAGTGGTGGAAACAAGAGGGGCAAAAAACAGAACCTCACAGAGGAGGAGTGAGTAAGATACTCCAGGAAACAGTGAGTGATGGGGAGACATGAGGCTCTGACAACATCCTACAGAGCTGAGTCGTGAGACCCAAGTGCTTATGGGAAAAGTCGGGGCTCCTTTTCCATGATTGCAATCAGCAGCTAGCAACCCCCACCATCAAAAGGGAAGAATGCTATGAGGGAAGGCCATCTATCTTTCGGTATCCCAGGGACCAGCTCTGTGCCAAATACCCTCCCAAGCAAATATTGATATATTAACCGCAGCCCAAACACTGAGTGCAGCGAGCATGCCTCAGCGGGGGGTGGCAGGGCTGGCTTGCTGCCACCCTCCTGTCCCCCTCAAGCCAGAAAGGGGTGCTGCTTCCTGGGGGAGGAATCTGTGGGCCACCTGACCAGAACTGGTGGGGGAAGGGACAGGATAAGAAACTCCCAGTGATGAGCAAGTGTGACAAGCAGGTTGGGGCCAGAGCCAAAGTCTGTTCATGAGGCTGCACTGCGGGGCCTGCCATCACCTCCAGGAATAGGCTTTGGAAAGTGTGAATTAGGCCACGAGCAAGGACCCAGGGAACAAGAATCTCAAGAGATGTGATAATGATGCCAACTGTCTAAGTGGAGACCCAGCACTGAGTCCTCCTAGCACACTGAATTCAAAGCTCTTATTTACATCTCACAGTATTGAAAGCTACAGACAGGAACTCGTTTCTCTTTCTTCCTCTGGTCATTCCTGCCATTGCTTATGGGAAGAGAGGGGGAAATTTGCTGCTTAGATTGGGAGAGAAACAGTTAAGTTTATGAGACAGTCAGGAGGGACATCAGACACTTTCTGCAAACCCTCATGAAAGGCAGATATGTCAGCAAGTAAATAAATAAGCCTGAGGTTCCTGTTAGAAGGGTAGTAGTAGCAGACCTGACACTATTCTTGACTAAATTCCTACAACCACTTCACCCATAAACACTGCTGCTGATTTCCAGGGTGGATGATGCATTGTGACTTTTCAGTCTATTTTTTTTGGGGGGGGGCGGGGTGATGCTCAGAGGTTACTTTTGGCTCTGCACTCAGAAATCTCCCCCTGGCTTATGGGACCATATGGGATGCTGGGGGATCGAACCACAGTTCATCCTGGATCAGCTTCATGCAAGGCAAATGCCCTACTGCTGTACCATCGCTCCAGCCAGACTTCTTAGTCTTGAGGGAACACAGGAAGTTTAGGAGTCTGAAAGAGGAGCAGAGAGGACTGACAGATGGTGGGAGCACTTGTGAGCCTTTAGTCATATGTTAAGAAAGTCATGTCTGAGTATATACTGTAGGGGCAAGAGAATAATCCAGGGCCGGGTGGTGGCGCTAGAGGTAAGGTGCCTGCCTTGCCTGCGCTAGCCTAGGACAGACCGAGGTTCGATCCCCTGGTGTCCCATATGGTCCCCCAAGCCAGGAGCGACTTCTGAGCGCATAGCCTGGAGTAACCCTATTGTACGTCACCGGATGTGGCCCAAAAACCAAATAAATAAATAAATAAAATAAATGTATTAAAACTAAAAAAAAACAAAAAACAAAAAAAAGCTATTTCTTTGGGCCGGGTGGTGGCGCTGAAGGTAAGGTGCCTGCCTTGCCTGAGCTAGCCTAGGACAGACCGTGGTTCGATCCCCCGGTTTCCCATATGGTCCCTAAGCCAGGAGCGACTTCTGAGCACATAGCCAGGAGTAACCCCTGGGCGTCGCTGGGTGTGGCCCCCCCCCAAAAAAGAGAATAATCCAAGCAACCAGTTCTCACTGATCAGAAGTAGCTGCCGAGGGTGGTTTCTAGAATAATGCTGAGGCCTTTTCTTGGCACTGAGTGTTCTGTGACCTACACAGACGTGCCAGTTATTTTCCCCTTTTCCAAATGGCAGAAGGATAATGTAGAAGATTGAGAATTAAAAATGTATTAAAACAAATGAGGGTCATAACTATAGTATAGCTGGTAGGGAGTTTTCCTTACACTCAGCTGACCTAGGTTTGATCCCCAGCATCCCATATGGTCCTCCTGACCTCACCAGGAGTAATTCCTATGTGCAGAGCCAGGAGAAACCCCCGAGCATTGCCAGGTATGTGCTAAGAAATAAATAAATAAATAAATTTTTACCTGGGGTTTTTCTATTTTAAGTTCAAGGTTTTATTATTATTTTTATCAAAGTGCTATATTTACATATAGTTTGAGTTTTAGACGTACAAAATTTCAGCACAAATTCCACCACCAGTGTCAACTTATATGTGGTATTTAGAATAACTGGATGAGAAAATGCAATGCTCTAAAGCAGGGGTCCTCAAACTTTTTAAACAGGGGCCCAGTTCACCGTCCCTCAGACCATTGGATGGCCAGACTATTGTAAAAATAAAAATTACAAACAAATTCCTATGCACACTGCATACATCTTATTTTGATGTGAAGAAACAAAACGGGAACAAATACAATATGTGGCCCGCGGGCCATAGTTTGAGGACCACTGCTCTAAAGGAAGAATGTCTAGATCACCTTTGTCCACAGAGTCTAGAAAAAAGGAAAAAAATGAGTGGAGGTTGGGAGAAGAGACATGAGAATACTGAGGCTTTGATCTTTGTTTTCCAAGAATTCTCTCCAGATCCTCCAAGGAGATGATGAGGTATTATTTGCAGAATGCCCAGAAAACAATACATTCAATAGAAGGAAAGAAGAGGGAGTGTAGGTAGAATTTTATTGGTACCACTTAGAATTTCACCGCCTTTACATTCTTCACTTTCATTCCTAGATTGACAAGTCTACTACCAAAAGACCCCGGAGAGATCTTCTATCATCCATGATCACATGTGAAGTCCTAGAGCAATATTAAGACTTGGGAAAGTCTGTTCACTCCAGAAATTCTGTTCTGTAAGCATCCCTTTAAAGAAGAAAGATCTTGGAGGGCTTACATCCCCAAGAGTTGCTGCAGTGTCAGAGAGCGGAAAGAAAGAAAAGTAAAGGTGAGGGGCAAACTGGCGAGAATGGCATCAGAGTAAACCTTGCTTAAGAGAGAACCATTTCTGAGGGTTGGTACTGGAGGGAAGAATCAATCAGGTCAAAGGTTTATGAAAAAATATCACAAGTCAGGCAATCAGAGACTCTCCTTGTTCTCCAAATTGAGTATAAGGTCCCAGGATAGGGTCATCAGCCCTCAGAGAAACCTGTCCTTGCATACTATCTTCCTCATGCCACCTTCATGTCCTCTGCAAATGATCCTCTAAAAATATCATAAATGGGGGCCAGAGAGGTGGTGCTAGAGGTAAGGTGTCTGCCTTGCAAGCGCTAGCCAAGGAAGGACTGCAGTTCGATCCCTGGAGTCTCATATGTTCTCTTCAAGCCAGGGGCGATTTCTGAGCGCTTAGCCAGGAGTAAGCATCAAATGGGTGTGGCCCAAAAAACTAAAAAACAAATCATAAATGTTCTCAAATTTATTTTTTCTTATGAAATTGGCTCAGATCTTTCCCTTCCTTTATTTTTTCTATATCTAAATCATCCTTCAAGACTCATTTTGATGCTATCTTCTCAGGAAACCTCGCTATTGCCTTCAATTGCAAGATCTCTCTGCTCTGTTTCTCTCTCTCTCACTCTCTCTCTCTCTACATACACACACTCATATATAAATAGTCCTAGAAATACATCCACTCCATGCTCTAAATCATGAAATGGTTCTGTATACAAAGACTACTGCCTACAATACTGTCAAGCAAACAAAGCCAACAAGATTCAAATAAAAATAATCCAAAGTAATTTGTAGGGTTTTAAATTCCAACATCCCATCCCTCCACCTACTGGAAAAGGTTTGTTCCATGTTAAATAGACATCCTTTTCTGGGGCAGAGGAGAGGACAGATAAAGTCAGGCCATGTGCATGCATAAGTCAGTGGTGAGTGTCATCTATTTCCTATGCATTGTGAATATAAACTTAAATTTAACCAGTTAACTTTATTTAGATTCTGGATAGAGACTTTTCTTTTAATAAAACAGAACCTGTTAAATATTATAAACAAACAATGTTTTATGAACTAAAACTGCCGTGCTCTAGTCACTCAAGGGCAAAAAACTGGGATCTGGGAGGCTCAGGCAGCTATAAATAATGATAAGGCCCTGCCAGGCATGGGTTTGGGCAGAGTAATTGCTGACTCCATAATCAGTTTCTTTCCTCCTCCTTCAGACCTACAAATCACTTGGGCATTGGGTTATTGTTCACTGAATTTAGCTCAGAGATGAAGAGAAATGTTCAAGCAGTTCATTAAGTCTGAGGCAGACCGTAAACTGGGACTTATGAAATGTCTAGGCCCCAATACAAACTTTGGGGAATTAATTATCAGGATCAAGAACATTTGGAATGGGAGTCTGAACAGCACTTGGGTCATGGGTCCTAATCAGAAGGCATCTCTACTAAACTACTCCAGTTTCTATGGGAGAATCCAATCCCACCACATCAACATTACTTCAATCTATCCATTTGCTGGGACTACCAATCAATCCCAAGTTGACATACCACATGACTGTAGTCAAGAGGTCCAGGTGGGGAATTAGGCCAAATAGAGCTAAGGAGAGTCCACTTCAGGGCTGTTCACATTGGAAATGAAAGAGTGTTATCCCTTCCCCAGTTCCATATGCTAATATCACCTGGACAGTTAGACCCACTCAACTGGGAGGGATCAGTGATTGGGTTAAAAGGTCATCAGTTCGAATCCTGGTGCCCCATATGGTCCCCCATGCCTGCCAGGAGCAATTTCTGAGCATAGAGCCAGGAGTAACCCCTGAGCACTGCCGGGTGTGACCCCCCCCCAAAAAAAAAAACAAAAACAAAGGTGTTGCCTGGGGAGGAGAGAAAGGCAGCAAGGGATCATGGAGGGCAGCAGGAAAGAGGCTGTATGAAAAGCTAAGCTTAGAAGCCATGTGGAGAAATGCATATGGCAGTTAGGGCCATGTAATAAAGCTGGCTGTTTCCTGAAACTTCATCGGTCTGCTTGTGAATCTCTCCGCAGTTATCCTGTAAACTTCAGACCCACTGGCCAAGGGGCTACAGATGCCGTGCTGGGAAAGGCCTCATTCCAACACTAGGACTCTATATTTTATATTTATACAACAGAAGAGGACAATCTCTTTTCAAACACATCACATGATGAGGGAACATAACTTGGAAGAACCAGAGATCAGAATTCTCACTATGTGTCCATGGTGAATGACACCATGATGGTGGCCAAAGGTGATTGCATTTGTCCACATCTACAGAGTGTTCCCCAATGGGAACAAATGGGAACTCTGGAGGGAAATGTCAGCCACTGGAGAGGATATTTCAGTGTTCAGGGGACAAAGCATCATATTAATTAATTAATATAAATTAAGTATTCTTTGACCTGAAAGTGTTCCCCCCAAACATTTAGTTTAGAATTGATTTAGAATTTTACAATTTGGGGGCCGGAGAGATAGCATGGAGATAAGGCATTTGCTTTTCAATGCAGAAGGTCATTGGCTCGAATCCCGGTGTCCCATATGGTCCCCTGAGCCTGCCAGGAGTGATTTCTGAGCATAGAGCCACAAGAAACCCCTGAGCAATGCCGGGTGTGACCCAAAAACCAAAAAAAAAAAAGAATTTTACAATTTGAAAGAGCATCATGCATTTTCAGTAACAGTTTGTGAACCACAGTGACTATATGGGGGAAAAGTTGGGAAGAGAAAGAGAAGAAAAGTGTCTGCCATAGAGGCAAGCTGAGGGGTAGGGTAATGCTGGAGGGAAAATGGGGACAAGAAATGCACACTGTTGAAGGAATGGGTGTTGGAGCATTGTAAGGATAAAATTCAACTATCATCAACTTTGTAACTGCATATATTGCTTCAATAAAGAAAAAATAGAGAAAGAACATTTGTCCTCGAGTGATAGTAGAAAGAGAAAGAAAGAAAAAGGGGCAATAGTTTTAATTCATATATCTGTATCTTTATCCCAAAGAACCTGTATTTATTTGGTTAGTAACTATGATATCAGTTATTAAGTAGCTACCAGTTGCTAGACATTGTATTAAACCATTCACTGACAACGAAGTTCTATGATCATGACTATTTCCTGACAGCCCACATTTGCCAAGAGCTTTTCATGGGTTGTCTTGTTTAAATACCACCACAGATGGAGGAGCTCTCACCTTCACATTGCAGATACAGATGAGGTAAAGTCCCATGGTCACGGTTATGTAGCTAATGATTCATCAAACCAGGATACATACAGAGGGTGACACCAAAACTTGTGCATTAAACACCACGCTCTGGGTGTCATATGATAGTTGGTTCTGTTAGAAGAAACAGTATGTGTTCATGTGTATCAAAGACAGAGAACATAACAGAAACAGTTGCATGATATGTACATGAGAGAGAAAGATGAGAAATAAAGAATCCCCAATCAGCAGATCACATAAGACAACAGTATAAAACAATAATAAGGAAATAGCGAAGGAGAAAGTCATACTACCTCACATTTCCAGCATTAAAGAATTAAAGAACACCTCTGAATTAAGAGAATGATTTCCAACTTGTGAGTCATTCTCCACAGTCTCCACTGTGATCAAGGTAATATTGTAATGCAATAAATACTGTTTGTTGCACAGGTAACAGTGGCAAAACTATTCTCATCCTTCATCCTTACTATGTTTATTTTATTTTTCATTTTATTTTTGTTTGGGGGCCATACTCAGTGGAGCTCAGGGCTTATTCCTATTCTGTGTACATCCTGGAAGTGTTTCAGGGACAATATGGGATATGGAGGATCAAATCTGGGGTGAACACAAGCAAGGCTAGCTCCCTGCCTGCTGAACTAGCTCTGTGGCCCCCTTACAATGTCTTTATAGCATAGAATTTTATTTTAACTTCATGAATAGAAATTTGAAATCTATGAAGCTAACCGGCTTCCTCTCATGACCTTCGAATACTCATGCCCTTAACCTCTGAACTCCAGCTCGCTGCATGTCTCTTTGGTTCTTGGATGGTGGCACGCATATTCATATCTCAGAGCTCTTGAACTGTTCTTCTCTGAGACCAGGATGAAGCTCCCTCCAGCCCACACTAACTAGCTGAGTTTCACTCTGACTGGCCTCAGTCAAGAAGCTCCTTTACTTAATTGGGTGGTACTATGGGTTTTCCCAAGTGGGGCTCAGAAGACCTAGTGACCTATCCCAGCAATTCTGGATGCTATGTCTCAAGAATGCATTGATGCTGGGGCCCTATGGCAGTGTTCAGGGGCTATACTTACTTGAAGTGTATACTTGGAGCGTATAAAAGATGGGTGTTTCTGAGGATCAAACCAAGTCAGCTGCATTCAAGGCATGTGCCTTCCTCCGCCCTACTCTCTCTGATTGAAAAGTTCTTTTCTTAAGGTCATTTACTGAGGTCACTTTGATGCCTCCATTTGTGCTCCAGTTACCCACTTTTTCTTTATGGCATGTTCCACTAGTTCTAACTTCCTTGCTTCACAACTTCCTTGGGTTATTACCCTGTTAAAATCTCTAGCTGTCCTACCTGATAATAAGCTCCTGCCAGCATGAGACAAATTTTATTTTTCTCACCTAATACTAGCACAGTGCCTAGAATTCTCTCCAAAAATTTCCAGTGAGCAATGAATAAATCAATGTGTGTCCAGGAATGAAATGTTCCTCTAACATACAATTCTAAGGAGGGTTCTAGTTTCTTTGGGGAGCCTTTGTCTACTACCTGAGGCCCCTGTTCAGTAAGCTTAACTCAGACCTCTGGTTAATGATGACAGAAGAACACTCACTGGCTAGAAACTTGGAAATCAACAACTTATAAATCTTGGGACCTGAGAAGTCCCTTAATCAAGCCTAAAACAAGCAGACAAAGTAGAGACTTTTGAAGAGAAAAGCTGAAGAAAAAAAAAGTCCTCTGCTAGGGATATAAGCATCTCCCCTGCCCGCTGCTTCCTTCATTAATCTGCCAGGGAGCACCTTTACATCCAGCCTGATTATGTTTAACCACAGGCTCTGGGTCCTCGCCTTATAATTACTGCCTTTTAAAACCCAGCCGCAAAATTAATTGCCCCCTAATGAAGCAGGGTAGCAATTAAGGGCAGCGAGCTTGTGAGGAGGGAGAAACATGCATTTGTTTGAGGTGTAGCGTCAGGCTGCAATTATTTCCCTAGTCGGCATGACACCTCCTTGGACCCAATTGAACAGCCAGGCCCTGGAGAAACCCATTGTTCCTTCCAAGTTAATTAGAGTCCAATTTGGTGCTTCCTCCAGTCCTCTGGATAAAGAGAAAAAACTGTTTATTATCTCTCTAAGGCCCACTAGATCTGTAGAGGGCAAGTGGTCTTTCTTGGAAGGCCAGTGCAGTCTGTGTTAACTCATCTTACCTCCACACTACTCCTGAATTGCCAGTGTGCAGAAATGAAAAAAAACTCAGCTGTAGATTGAGACTATGGACCTTTAAAGACTACCATGTTCAAGACAGTCTGGGCATAAGTGAGCCAGGCTCTATTTATTGGAGCCCTGTCACTAGTGACCTCAAGTGGCTGAGACACAAAGGAATTCCCAGCATTCCCTGGGTCTGTCCTCAGCACTATGGACTATTTCTCAGGTCTCAAGCTGTAGTTAATGATGACAGGGCTATTATCATAATGTTATTCATACATGAGACCCTAGCACATATCATGCACATGATTCTCAGCCCACTGAGAAATAGAGTGAAGTCCTTCTTGTAAGGGCACACAGAAGAGTTGGCAGAACCAGCACAAATGCCCAGGCATTGGCTCTTCACTGCTACAAAATGCCTTCTCAAGCAGTTTGTGACCTTGTAAAATAATGAAGG
>PVKC010011005.1:0-25151 GCA_004027635.1 Crocidura indochinensis
TATATGTTAAACTTCTCTATTATTACCTTTGTCTGAAATTCTTTACACAAGTTAGGAGTTAATAGGTCTTTTTGGTGGTGGGGAGGGGATCATTGAATATTTTGGGTAGGAGGGGGTAATTTTTAGTTCTTATCATAGCCTTTATCTTTGTATTTCTGGTTTTTCTTTCCAGAGATTCAGCCATACTTTGGGTCTAGACTTGGCTGAAAAGAACTTTTTGAGCTCTTTACATGGGTTCTATATTTCAAAGATCTTAATGCCTCTGGCTGGTTTATATTCCAGGAAATTTTTTTCCCAATATGCATTATCGGAGCTACCTTATCTCTATCTGCCTGCAACAGTATTCAGGAATAATTGTAAATCAGATCCAAAAAATCCAAATTGCCTTTTGGCTGCATATTATGCTAGCAGTCCCAGATCAGTAATTGAATTCGCAATTAATAGAAATCAGTGTCTTCCTAGAGGCATTCATCACATGAAAAGAAAATAGCCAAGCTCCTATTGAAGATTGTTTCAGAATCACCTGGCTATTTTTGTAACCATATACTTATAGGTGTAATAATATGGGAAAAGAAAACCACTAAGAGTGAGCTATCAGTATCCAAACTCTCATTTCTCTGGAAATGTACTGGTTTGTGACCAAAAATCACTAACTTTTCTATTACATGTTATGAAATGATCACTTTTGAGCAAAATATTCTATGGCATTTCCTCCTTCTTCATTAAAAAAAAAAACAGAATATTTTTACCTATGATAAAAATAATGAACTTTTTTTATTTTACAAATACACTCAGTCCATTTTTGTTATAATATCAGGACAGACTATAATTTGGATTCAGAATTGAATCCACCTTGGATTATTAATTTTAGTTAGAAGACAATACAATACTTTGACGATTATACCTATAAAATTAAGTCTGCAGGGGCTGGAGTGGTAGAACAGAGATAGGGCATTTGCCTTGAACGTGGATGACCCAGGATAGTCGCATACTCGATCCCTGGCATCTGATTTCTCAACTCAGAGCAAAAAGTAAACCCTGAATGCCACTGGGTGTGGTCCTCCAAAAGCAAACAAAAAAAGTCTGCAATAGTATTTTATACTACAAATATAAACCAACATTAGTTCTATTTTCATTGAGGCAAAAGCATTGGAATGATCTCTTGGGCACTAAGAAAGATGATGTCTTTTGGAACTGAAGAAATCTCAACTGACCAAGTGAAGAAAAATCCCTCAATTCCAAAGGACAAAGGACAGTTTTCTTTGGGGGATTCATAGTTTTGCTTTCTCTGAAATGGATCTCTCCCCTCCTCACACAGCTAGCGCCTTTGGCACTTGGGAACAAGGTAAATGCAAGTGACTGAGAAAACTCTCCTGGCAGCTTAAACCTCATGGCAACATTTCCAAATTGCTGTTTGTTCTGACAGGAGTTCTTGTTTGAGTTACTCTGTCACTCTCTCCATTTTTCAAGCTTGTTATTATGCAAGTCAAGTTCCAGTAAATTCCAAAACCCTAATGGAAAAAAAATATAAAAGATTATAGAGTCTGTTAAAAATATATATGTTAAGTATATCACAGCAGATTAGCACATTCCTCCGAGAGGCAGAAGGTCACCAAGGATTGACTTGACAGAAGTTTTATCTGAATGGCTTATAGAATAAGAAGAAAGGAAGTGGATTTCTTAGAAGGAAGTTATTGATAAGTCATAAGGCCAGGTTTTGTGCTTTGGGGCTCTGAAATAAAGGTTTAGATGGGGAAATCTCTGAGAATGCAATTTTCTTTGGAATCTCCTGAAGGCTAGATATGGCAACAGCTTTGAAATCCTCAGCATTTTTATGTATGTTACTTTAGTCTAGCTAATTTTTAGAGCATGAATAAAATATTTCAAATCTCAACTTTTGTGGATTATCAAAATCAATCTTAGAACTGATTTGCCATTACTTAGGGGTAACATAAAGTTTAATTTTATGCTGTTTAATATGTTTAATAACTCAGGAGAAAGTGGGAGAAAGTCGTAGTCAAGAAAAAGATATTAAAAATTTACAACAGAAGAAATTTATAAGTTCCCACTACAGAGTCATTTCATGCTTCAGTGTGGCATAACTACCTTTGTGGAATATTTCTTATAAGAAAAGAATGTCTATTGCTCAAAAATAAAATAAAATAAAATTATCCTCATCATGACTATTCTGTATTTTTATTAGGAAACTTTATACCATAGAAGAAAGTGTGATATTGAATCGTAAATTTCTTTAGATCTATGTAGAACAAATAAATATTCTGCCCAATAATATTAATTCTAAAATAAATCACAAGTGAAGCTCTCCATCTTTCTGATCCCACTGTCCTATTCTATAAACTAATATAACCATTATATTAATATGTAGTCTTTACTTGACTTTCAAAATTTACTATATATTAGGTATCCAAAATAAATATAATAGTATTGTTGTTTTTGGTGATGATGTTGATGATAATGACAATAAGCTTTTTTTCATGCAGTTGAGAATAATTTGCTAAAGTTTCTCATTACTTCTATTTGTCTAGAATGTCTGTCCAGCACCTGAAAGGAAAGATGATCCTTCTAGACTAAAGAAAGCCTAGAAGACAGAATTGTAAGCACACAACTCAGAGTATATATTTTCCTTTTTTAAAAAATAGCATCAATAAAAATGGCATTTTTTTCAATTTAACTTTTCATTTAGAAAGAGCTGCATCATTCCATACTTAAAAAGCAAACTGAAATAACTAAAGGGGAAGGAAAGAGGAAGTGATATTTTTTTGTTTTTGTTTTTTGTTTGTTTGTTTTGGTTTTTGGGCTACACCCGGTGATGCTCTGGGGGTACTCCTGGCTATGAACTTTGAAATCACTCCTGACTTGGGGGACCAAACTGGACACTGAGGGATCAAACCAAGGTCCATCCTAGGTTAGCAGATGCAAGGCAGAAGTCCTACCGCTTGCACCACTGCCCAGGCCCTGAGGATGTGTGTTGTTGAAGAACATGTAAGACCACATTTACTATTTGAGGAGCGGTTTAAGAGAGCTGGGGTGAAGTGGGGGTGGGTATCACCTAGCCATGCAGACTAAGGGGTTTGCTCCTAGCTCTGAGCTCAGGTATCACTCCTGGCCAGATTAGGTCAATTATACATGGTTTGGGGATCAAAAGCGGGTCTAAAGCAAAGCAAGTACCCCCAGCATGTATTATCTCTCCAGCTTCTAAGGTAATATTTTGTTTCTTGTGCCTCTTTTATATTGGTTTTTGGATCATAAGCACCCCCAGCAGACCCAGGGTTTTCATTGTTTACTCCTCAATCTGCGTTCAGGTTCAGGGATCATTCCTAGCATTGCTATTGGGACCCTTTTGAAGTGGAAGGGGTCCTGTGCATGGCAAATGCCCTGCTCAGTTTTGTTATCTCTCTGGACCCAATAGCTGCATTTTAAATAGTAAAAACAAGAGTTAAAATCTGCTTGGATTTGAGACCCTGCAAGAGACCTTTCAAGAGATGCTTGAAAAGCTTTGCTTGACTCATCGAGTGTTCTGTGCAGGAAGTAAACCTATGTTTTGTTATGTTAAGATATTTTATTTTAGGGCAAATGTTTTGTCAGAGCCTCTATTCATGTGTGCAAGGACTATGAAAAATGTGTTTTCCTGTGATCTTTTCTTATCAACAGTAGTTTCTAATATCCATCTGCACTGATGTTGCTGCCCTTCTGCTGCTCAAAGTAATTCTGTTATTTTGAACAGTGAACCTTCTACATACTGTGTATGTATTCAGGTGCATTTGAGAATGATGTGTTAGATTTGTAGGGAGGGAAATATTGAACAATACAGTATTGTGCCTGGAAGTTTTTCTAAAGGGTGATAGCAATTTATTTTTATACCAGTTTTAATGTGCTTAAATGTCCCTTTTTATTCTAAAATCTCACTAATAATGAGATTGTGAAATCTTTTAATGAAATCAGTGTAAAATGTAATTTTTTTATAATATAGTTTTTGTTTTTTTCCTATCAATGAGTTTGAGCATGTTTTTACAGGCACCGTTTCTCCAAGAATTAGATCAAATTGAATTTTTTTATGATACACTCATTTCTGAACTGTGATTATTTTGATAATGTTATTTCCAATGATTTCTGAGATTATTTATATTTATACTTTATCTGTTTATTAATCTCTTCTCTTTTTATTTTGCATTTTCATCACCATTATGGCATGATTGCTTTTAAAACCTACATTAGTTAACATTTTCCTACATATTGTTTTAATTATAATTGGTAAACTTTTTTTTCTTTAAAGTTGTAAAATATTGTGTTTTATTTTATTTTTTAAAGTTTTTCTTTCATAACTTTTTCTACAAACTAAAGTTTGAGTTCCTTGATATTTGCCAACAAATTAAACCTTATAATTTTTCTACAATTGAAATATAAATATTTCTCATATTCACATTAAAGTAAAAATTAAATAGCAAAATAGAAAAGTGGTATTATCAGAGAAATATAAGTTAAAGTAAGATTGAGGGATTTTTATTTTTAGTTACGTAAAATTGGTCAGTATCCAGTAAAGTGAGAGTAGTACTTTATCAACTTCAAATCTCTTATTTTGAAATAAATGTCAGCTCATGGAAAATTTATAAGGAATCGAAAGAGATCTGTACAACCTACATTCTCTAAACTTAGTCATCTTACATTTCCAGGCATTTTTGTCAAAAGTAAAAAATTAACTTTGATTTTATAAGATTAATGAAACTAAAAACATTCTTCATATTCTATCAGTTGCTAAAATGATACACTTATTTTTCTATTGCTGATACAGTTCTGAATTTTGCATTAAGCTGTCACATTTGTTGTCACAACACACCTAGGCCTGTTGGCATTACTCAGTGTTGTCTTGATTTTTGGTTTGTTGTGTTTTGCTTTGTCCTGTCTTATCTCTTCTTGCCCTTTATTTTTTCTTTGTGGCCACACCCAGTTGCAGTCTAGATTTATTCCTGGATCTGTTTTCAGGGATTACTCCTGGAGGACTCCAGGGGCCATGCATGAAGCCATGGACACAAACTAGTTTTGGCTGTGTGCAAGTAAGCGCCTTAGCAACTGTATTATCACTCTGATTTATCCCCTTGCTTTTTATGATCTTGAATATTTTGAACATATAGATATTTCCTTGGAAGACTTTCAGTTTAACTATATATGATGAGACAGAGATTTGTCTCCACAATCTAAATGAAAAAAAAAATAGGGTATGTGCCCTTCTCGTAGCATCCTATTAGCATCATGGACTGATATTTATTTTCATTCCTTAGATATAGAGATATCTGCCTATTTTCATGGCTGAAGCCTGAAATATTTTTCTTTTGCCTACTCTCTTTATTAGAAGGGATGTACTAAATCCAAGCTAAACTCAAGAGAAGACCAATTAAGACCATTTCCTGGAGGGAAAAGTGGCAAAGGAAATAGAAACATATGCTAAACTCTAACAGTAATTAAGAAGTATTTTAGTGAGATAGTCAGCTAACTATATTTACTATTCTTCATCTAAAAATATGTTTTGTTATAAATGCCTTTGTAACCTACCTTTTCTAAAAGGAATGTGACAATTGAAATTGAGTATAAATCTGTTTCCTTAAGATTATTACAATGCTGGGGACATAGAAATAACAGACCAGGAAAGGCATTTGCCTTGCACATGCTCAACCAGATTCAATCCCCAGCATCCAAGATGGTCTCCCAAGCCCATCAGGAATGATTTATAAGAGCAGACCAGCAAGTAACCCTTCAGTACTGCAGGCAACAAAACTGATAATAATAATTAAACAACATGTTTGAGAATTCTGAAAATGACACAAATATTAAGATCGAAGAAAAGAAACTTTTGCAGTATAGAAAAATTATTTTTTGATATATATTACTCTAAAAACCATCATGTATCACATAGTCACATAGTTGTTCACATTTGCTCCCAGATATGTGGGCATGGAAGTATTAGAGATATAGAGAAAGAGAGAGAAAATATAAAAAGTAAGAGAGTGAATAAATAGTGTAGGTCAATAAGAAAATTTCTAAAATACATTGTATCTCACAAGTCATTCGGTCTTTGTAAGCTCTTGTTACTAGCTGATCACTCGTTACTTCCTTTGTTTCTGAATATTAGGGTGTTTTATATACACAATGGCATTTATATTGTGTTCATATAGGGAAGACAGTATTAAAGGAAAATAGAGTTGGAGCATGGTCCAGAAATTCATTGCAATTTTGCTGACACTGCACCTTTAGTAGGATGTGCTTTCAACTGCCCAGGAGAAGGAAGGCAGGGGAAGAATTCCAATATTCATTTAAAAATGTTCTGGTGATGTCAGTACAAATACTGGCATACACGGAGTTTTCGTCAGATTCGTTTTTCTATGAGGTACCATCTCACACCACAGAGACTGGCACATATCACAAAGAACAGGAACAATTGTTGCTGGAGGGGATGTGGAGAGAAAGGGACTCTCATTCATTGCTGATGGAAATGCCATCTAGTCCAGCCTTTTTGGAAAACAATATGGAAATTTCTCAAAAACTGGAAATTGAGCTCTCATATGATACATCTATACCACTCTTAAGGATATACCCTAGGAACACAAAAATATAATTCAAAAAATCTCTTCCTCACACCAATATTCATAGCAGTGCTATTTACAATAGCCAGACTCTGGAAACAACCAAGATGCCCTTCAACAGATGAATGACTAAAGAAACTTTGGTACATATACACAATGGAATATTATACAGCAGTCAGGAGTGATGAAGTCTTGAAATTTTTCATGGATGTACAGGGAATTTATTATGCTGAGTGAAATAAGTCAGAGGGAGAGAGATAGATACAGAATAGTGTCACTCATCTATGAGTTTTAAGAAAAATAAAAGAAATTTTTGTAATGATTCTCAGAGATAATAGAGATGAGGGCTAGAAGATCCAGCTCATGATATGAAGCTCAAAACAGAGTGGTGAGTGCAGTTAGAGAAATAACTACACTGACAACTATCATAACAATGAGAATGAATGAGGGAAGTAGAAAGCCTGTCTCAAATACAAGCGGGAAGTGGGGGTGATAGGGAGGTTAGAGATTTGGAGCATTGGTAATGGGAAAGCTGCACTGGTAAGGTGGGTGTTCTTTATATGAATGAAAACCTACAATCATGTTTGTAATTAAAGTGTTTAAATAAAGATATAAAAATATTTTTTTAAAATGGTGTTTCTACAGAGAAAAAGTAGATAAGTGGTGAAGCAGGGTCACTGATGAAGTGGAAATTTTGGGTGATGTGCGAAGCAGTCATGGCTTCAGCAGGGCAAAGATTGGGCTTTTACTTTTCTTCTCTCAAATTAATATTTATAGCTTCTATAAGAACTCTACCCATTCTTTTCTTGTTTGATTTTTACCCCCACTTCATTTATTTTTTTTCTTTTCCTCAAACAGAACCACATAACTTAACCAACTTGTTCCGCCTTTCAATTTGAGGGGGGAAAATGGACAGCACCAAGACTAAACAGTTGTATGATCACTAAGTAGTAATAAAAGTGATTGGACTTAAATGCCAAACCCAATCCAACGACAACAGAATCTATACCCAATCTATAACAAGCTAGTCACAGAGGGGACCACCTAGACTAACTGTGGGGGTCTGGGGGGTAGGGGAAAGGAGAGGAATACGGGATGCATGATGGGAACAGGGTTGGAGGAAGGACTACTTTGGTGGTGGGAATTCCCCTGATTCAATGTCAATATGTACCTAAAATATTACTGTGAAAGATATGTATTCCACTTTAGTCAAAATAAAAATCATTACAAAAAAAGGTCTTTGGGTTACATACAACTTAATTTCACTGATAATTCAACGCATTTGGTCACATATTAATAGCTAAGATAAAGGGACTGGAGTGGTGGCACAAGAAGTAGAGTGTTTGCCTTACAAGCTGCTAATTTAGGACAAACCGCGGTTAGATCCCTCGGTGTCCCATATGGTCCCCAAATCGGGAGCGATTTCTGAGTGCATAGCCAGGAGTAACCCCTGAGCATCGCTGGGTGTGGCTCAAAAGAAAAATAAATAAATAAATAAATAAATATATAATATAAGCATTATCTGAAAGTAACATGAAAGTCATTGCTTTTGAAAATATTCTGCCTTTTTCCTTATAAGTCAGTAAGAATGTTTTAGTTAAAAGTTGGTATAGGAAAAAATAAGTTGGCATAGAAAATTCTCAAGGACTTCTTTGTAAATCACTTTTTTCTTTCTTAATTTTTTCTTTCTTCTTTTTAAATGTCAAAGCAGCCTGTAATCACAGATTATTTCAGACTCATCCCATGGATAAATCGTAAAGTGTTTTGGGTGCCATAAATGGTGCCAGGATTTGAACCCAGATTAATTGCTTTACTATTAAATTCTCTGGCTCTATCAAGGATTTTTGTACATTTTGTTGAAGTAGTTAAATTAAAGGGACTGGAATGGTGGCACAAGAAGTAGAGTGTTTGCCTTGCAAGCTGCTAATTTAGGACAAACCATTGTTAGATCCGTTGGTGTCCCATATGGTCCCCAAACCAGGAGCGATTTCTGAGTGCATAGCCAGGAGTAACCCCCGAAAGATATGTATTCCACTTTAGTCAAAATAAAAATCATTAAAAAAAAAGATTTTTGGGTTACATACAACTTAATTTCACTGATAATTCAATGCATTTGGTCACATATTAATAGCTAAGATAAAAGGTCTGGAGTGGTGGCACTCCAGCCACTAAATATAAATATTATTATAAATATAAATATTAAATGGTCTATACTTGTTCCTTTTCTTTCTCCTAATTCCATCTTTCTGAAGAGAGTTATGTAGTTCAAATATTTAGCCTCTCCACATTATTATACTGCATTGCCACCAGGCTAGAACTCTTAGATCTCAACTAGATGTTTTATGTTTTAGATTTTTTTCATAAAATAAAATATACAAAATGCATGTATTAAGTGTGAAACAATCCTTTATTATATACTAGTTTGTGTGTGCTTGCTGGTGCATACACTGGTTATATTAAAACAGCTAGTATCAAATTCCTACATAAGAGATTGAATTACTTGGAAAACTTTCTAATAGTACCTGTGTCCTCATCTCCATAAAAAGGCAATGACCATTTGGGAAACACAGTAAAAGCTGATGTTCCATATTGTTCTCCCTATGCTAAAGTCCTCCCCTGGGGGCTAAATAGATTTGCTAAACCACATGTTGTTTACCCAATTTTTGTGCCAAAGCATTAATGAGACTCCTATGGGTAATGAAGCTTTGCCAAAATATTGGTTCTTCAGCTCAATATCACCTTTCTTCTTGGCAAAGCATTTCTTTGTTGAGTATATGTTAAAAAAAACAAACAATATAATTCAGCATACTAAATCCTCAGATGATCTGTTGAATAGCATCTCTGTATAGGATTTAAGTATAAATCTCCTTCTCGGACAAACTAGTTGGAGAAAAATAAACAATAAATAGTAAACCTTAATCTATTTTATTCAGTGTGGGCGAGCAAAATTACCTAACACCTTCATCTACGTTTAAAAAATTTTAATGCATAAAAATATAAGTCATGAAGGAATTTAAATTGCCTGTATATTTGGTTAATAGAGAATGTTTACTTTGAGTCTGAATAATCAAACATTACTTTCAATAATAAAGAAAGCATTTAATAAAATTTAAATCTCTTTTTAATAAAACATTTCTCAAGGTCAAATTCACAATTTAAAATCTTAAAAACTTTGAAAGCAAAAACTTCTTGTTGCTGCTGTTATTTTTATTGAGAAAAATCTTGTATAAATTAATTGAACAGCATAATAAGTTGTGCTTGCACACTAATTAATGGACATGATGTGACTGTTTATGTTATTTGCAAGAAAAGAAAATTGATGAGATGGTACAACCATCTAGCATGAAGCCCTTGTAATATACTTGCCACTTTCTTCCAAAGAAATTGGTGTCCTGCAATTTTGTAGCCTCTAGAACTTTGAGAAGAGAATCTAAAAAAGCATTACTGATATAAATGAATGAATTAAACTAAAACAAATGGTCAGAAAATAATGGTCTCAGGGACTTTCCAGACTGACAAGAAAGTAATTTTAAGGCTATTTTTCTATGAAGAAATATTAATAATTAATGATTTCAGCCTAAGAATGTAATATCATTGGCTTTGTTTTGATATTTTGTAAATGACTTTAATAATTGTCAGCCTCTTTTATATTCGGAAACCTGATATACTGGAAATGATTTGGAAAATAAATATCTCCCCTTATATCCCTAAGATTTTTGAAATAAAACAAAATGACCACAGGCTAGAAATAGTTATGCATGACATTATATTTGTGAAGGGAAAAGTAAGTACAAATATATCATTTTAACAGCACCTTCTAGTATGGTCCACTTGTGGTTTGCTATTTTGACATATAAACCAGTGACTTAGTACATTAATTATTGAGAAAAAAAGGTATCTTATCTTGAGTGCTTTAAATATGATATACTAATCTTGAGTAATTATGTGGCTTATGTAAAATAATATTTATAATGATTTTGATATATTATCCAGATAAGATAAAAAAGTAGCAATGCTTAAGACAAATTATTGCAAAAGTGTCAATGGGCAATACATATGCACATTAATACTGACAAGAATTCCTATTTACATTCTAATTTCTTTTCTATTTATTTTTGAATATTTTTATAATGTGCATATATCTTAATTCCTTTTGCTTATGTTTTTTTCTCTTTCACTCTGCCATCAACAATGACTTTAAGTGAATCAACTTATATTGTATAAAGTACAAGTAAATCAAGAACAAAGGCATAACAGTGATTTTTATAATTGTGTCTACAAATAAAGAACAGATTGTAATCTGCCCAGGCACATTTGTAAAAGCTACATGACTTTGATTTATTCTGGTACTCCTATTAAGCAAACTTGCATATTTTATCCTCTGAAATTACTTTAACATCCAGAATAATTCTCTGTGTGCATATTCCTTAGAAATTTTAAAATAGCAATTTTATTTGGCATAGCAACCTGAATACTCAGGTCAACTGTCAATTATATTTCTCTTTGATTGCTTACATTCTAAATAAATTTCATGGTCGTTAGTTATTTTACACTAAAATATGAATAATTGATAGGTGATTCTTTTCATGTCAACTATAACTATCTTTTTTAAACCTTGAAAAGATAAACAATTATGAAACAGAGGAAAGTTTAAATAATTGCATTCCTTTTGGCTACATCAGTATATTATAGGGCTATAAATATATTTATATAACACCAATTTAAAAGTATATATAAATAATTGATATCTTAATAAATTTAAGTGTTTATATTTTCCTGTGTTATAAATTTTTACTTTGTATCTATAATAACTTTTATCATGAAGATCTATAGAATTATTTGTGATACTGTATTTAAAGTTAGCAGAACCTAATAATGTAGTGTCTACCAATATAGCACACTGATCTATTCTAACAATATGCTCATTCTGCAATTTGAGAGTTATTTCAGTTTATCTTAATTTTGTTTTCCTTATCAATTCTTTGTCATTTGTTTCACTGGTATGATATTTTGGTAAATATTGCATTTTATATTACATATTTTCCTCTCCTTACCTACCATTTTAATTTTGTACAAATACTGTAGGTCACACTATTAAAAAGTTTGCTAAGTTTTGGTGCTCATACTTTAGTTGTAAGCTTGCACACAGTTATAATATTCCAAAATTTAACATTTTGCTATGGCTCAGAGGATCACTCACACAGGGAAGAGAGATTACCTACATTCTTGTGTCTCTCTAGCATGACTATTCTGAAAGAGGTCCCTGTACTATGTGCAAATTAGGAAGACTTTTTTCTGTGGAAAATACTTCCTTGTCAATGCTTCAAGGTTTAGCAATTACCTGTAATATTATATGAAGGAACAATTTGCCCATACTGTATTCTGCTAGTCCAGGAAAACTATTTCCATCTTCCCCCTCTTTGATACTAGATTCTTGAAAAACAGTAGGGATACCTCCTTTTTTTTTTAAAACATGAGTGAGGATTATATACTTGTTTAAAGTCTTCCCTGAGCCAGAATGTCCAGCCTGGAAACAGAGTGTGCAATAGATGTCAATTAAGGTTAATGTGTAACAAATGACACACATCAAAATTTGGAGCCAGGACAAATTTCAATTGTCTTGAATTACCCTGTAGTAACCATTTATGATTGAAATGTGGGTGGCACGTTGACTCAGAAATCAATGCCTAGCCAAGCTAATCTGCTCTTCTAGACATTTTAAAATATCTCAATTGTTGCTAATTTATCCTGTTTATATGCCAAATATTAAAAAATTAGAATTTATTAAAAGCTGAACCACACAGTCTTTAAAATACAACTACACTCTAATTCTTTAGTTCACAATAAACTGTTTCTGTACATTATTTCTGGGGGCTCTTGATTTTTTCCTTAGTATGAAAATATGAACGTGAACTTTCTCATGAAAATGGAACCTTTATTTCTGAACAGATTTTCCTGAAAAACAAGTTTTCCTATTTCTGCATTATACCTGTAGCATTGGAATTTTGCTCATTTTTTCTTTATTTATTTTTTGGGGGGGCTCACACCTGGCAGCACTCAGGGGTTAATCCTGGCTCTATGCTCAGAAATCACTCTTGGCAAACTCAGGGACCTTATGGGATGCTGGGTTTCAAACCATTGTCCTTCTGCATGCAAGGCAAATGCCCTACCTTCATGCTATCTCTCCGGCCCCTCATTTTTTCTTAATTTCTATTTATCTATCTTTTTATAACTGGCTGATGTAAAAATTGTAATCTTTCATTTTCTGTGCTGAAATCTATATAGTATTGCTATGGTTTATATTCAGAAGTGTGACATTTCAAAAATTTCAAAATGTGGGCAATTTCTAGTTCATCAATCTTTGCAGAAACTATCCATTTAAAAAAATCTTTGGAATTAGATAATGTACTCAATTTAAAATATTTTTAGAAAGAACAACATGAGAATTCACTGTAGTATTTATAAAGAATAGTTTTATCTTTGTTTCCTTATAATTGAAAAATAGATTTAGGAGGACAAAGCAACAATACAGTGAGTATGGTGCTTCCTTTGTTAAGAAAAACCTAGGTTTGATCCCTGGCATCTCATATGGTCCCCTGAACATGTCACAAAATGATTCCTGAATGAATAGATAAAAATAACTTCTAAGCAACACTTTGTGTGGTACAAAGCAAAAAAAATGCTTTAAATACGTATATTATTATTTTTCTTGTTTCTTGTGTGTATATATAGCTTTTTTATGTTTCTGTGTATAATACATATATACAATATTTATATTGTCCTTCATGAAAGTGTTGACCTGGAACACATTTTAGCAGTTTCATTACTTATAATTCACATGAAAACTATTAATTTGAGATGAATATTATGGTGTGAATCCTACCTATCACCCTCTGTTCACCAGAAACCATATGTAAAAGTTAAATCATTTTTATAAATGGTCCAAACACTTTAATCTATCTAAGTGAGTCACATCCTGATTAATTTATAAATAAATCCTACATAATCTCTATGGGACTCCACAGATAGTACTGAAAAGATCCCCAATCCATAATATGTGAATGTTTGCAATATACACGTAATTACAATATCATATTTAATCCTGGGAATTCATCTTTAGTTACTAATCAGATATAGGAACAAATGTTTGTTTTAAAAGAGTAAACTTTGAGAAGATATTAACAGTCTAGGATATTGTACAAAATATACTTTTTAAAAGAATAAGATGGTTAGAATATAGAGATTGAGTGACATATTTTATTTGAAAATGAATGGCACTCTCAAAAAGTACTAAGGCCAAAAATTTTATTAATAAAATTAATTAAAGTCAAAGATACTGGGGGCTGGGTGGTGGTGCTGGAGGTAAGGTGCCTGTCTTTCTTGCGCTAGCCTAGGACGGACCATAGTTCGATCCCCAGTTTCTCATATGGTCCCCCAAGCCAGGAGCGACTTCTGAGCACATAGCCAGGATTAACCCCTTAGCATCACTAGGTGTGGCCCAAAAACCAAAAAAAAAAAAGTCAAAGATACTACCAATAAATAAAATACATTTATTACATAATATTTAGGTGGTTTCAAAATAAAATTAATGATAAGTAATCTATTTACAAGAGCAATATAAGTCCTGAAACCTTCGCACTAATCATAGGTGGTTGTAATAAAAAGGTGACTGTAGATCATGAGAAATTGTGCTCCTTTGTTATATTTTCAAAGAGCACAAGAATAACTAAATAGTCAAAATGGACTTTATTAATTAATGTAAAATCAATTTGAGATGTGTAAGATCCATCAGCATGAGCTGGAGAAGAATTTCAAAATAGGAAGTACATTATCTTGTTTGATGCTCAAAAAGTGAGTGATGCAACAATTTTCAAATATAGTAGATGTTAATTAGGAACCTCACTCTTTCATGATATAGGTGTACATAATCTACAAATATTCCAATACACTACAAGGCAGAGAAATCAAAGTGTTTGTATGTCTGGGATGGTGGTGTATTAACATAGTATTTAAGAAGGTGAAAACTGGAAATCAAGAATCTGTACTATAGTCTCTGGCTGGTATCCAGACAAGATTTGAAGATCTGTGTTTGTGCAAAAAGTTCTTAAGGTTCTGTTATGTCCAATCAAATTCAGAGTGTAATAGATAAACTTCTCCCACAGATAGCTGCCACACCCTCCAGAACATGCCTCTTAACTTTTCTTAACTGCAGATGTCCTTTTAGAATTTAAAGAAGAAAAAGAGAAGGAAAATATTCACAAAATACTTTAACCTCATTTTTACCAATTTATAAAAATAAATTACTTTGTCAAGCAGAAGTTATTTGCCCAATATATTAGAAAACAACCATTCATTTTCTAATTTGTGTGATATCATAAAGGTTTACCAAGTTGTTCATAATGCATTTTTTTCATAATTATATGTTCAAACACCACGGTTAAAGCAACAGTACAGTTAGGAAAACATATGCCTTGCATATGACAGACAAGGTTCAATACTCAGCATTCCATACAGTCTCGAGCCTTTGAAGGATACTTTCTAATTTTTTTCTAATATGTCTATTTAAGCAATTGAGGGGTACTTTCCAAGTGTGGAGCCTGGAGTAACACCTGAGCACTTCTGAATGTGGCACACACACACACACACATACACACACACACACACACGCACGCACACATGCACACATGCACACAGTTCAAATACCAGTTTGAACAACACTTTCCTATCACCAGAGTCCCTAATTTCCCAACCACCACCACTGTCTACCTCCTTCCAGGCACAAGCAAATTTACTTCATGCTACTGGTTAAACAACGAAGGCAAATAGAATTATCAAAATCTAGATTAACATGGGTCAGTTTGAAGTTATGGTTACTTGTTACTGTAGTCAGTGTATAAGGATTTCATAGGTTGTGGCTGCCGCTAGTTGAGCCTTCATGTCATTGTCTAGACTCAATGAGGTATGGTAAGATGACTCGAAATTTCCACATCAGATATCCTGTGTCCTACAAGGCTGACACAATCATAAAATACGGAGGTATGGCATGGACACTTGTTGTCAGCAGTTCGAGCTTTATATGGCTAAAACAAATTTGGTGGCTTAGAAGTTTGAAAAGTTGATTTGTGGAGCTGAGCCATTTCTTACACAGGAAATAGTATAGCCTTGGGTTGCCATATTTCAACAGAAAGAGAATCTGAGAAGGCCATAGTGGTATCAGCCTTCACAAAACTACCTGGAATTCTGAGTGACCATTATTTTCTTTTGGAAATTGGTGGAGGAAGATTGTGGAGCTGGGTGGAGGCTCACAGTGTGTGTGTGTGTGTGTGTGTGTGTGTGTGTGTGTGTGTGTGTTGGGTACTAATCCCAGTCTACTCCCAAAGGAAAGTCACAGAGTTTTCAGTTTTATCTCACCTAAGAGGATGAAGCTGCTTGTAAAAGATGATTTCAGCTATGGAGTTTGGCCATTTCTGTCAAAAGCATTAATCTGTGGTGTTGGGCTGCTGTATTTCATGTAGAAATGGGAATCTGCCCCCACACACTCTTCTTTCTGTGAATGTTACACAGACATCAATCTGCACCAAGTTTCTGGGATGACTTGGTTGCCATTATTTTCTTTTGAAGCTTGGTCAGACAGTCATTTTCTACTGAAAATCTATAATGCTGTGGAGTCTTGGCAGGAAACTGAAAATAGTCTAAAATAACCACATACAATGTAGGTGGAGTGATATATCATCATGTAGGGGCTTTCTGTTAGATCCCTGTCACATCATATGTGTAGAGTCAGGAGGAGTGACTGAATAACAATGAGTGCTCAGGGCTTACCACAAAATGAAAGAAAATAAAGAAAAGAAGAAAAAGAAACAAAGAAAGAAAGACGAGAGACACCAAGAAAGACCCCATGAAATAAACTGAAAATTGTACTAATCTGTGAATTTTCCATGTAACTTTAAAATTACATAATTATAGTATTAAAAAGCTAAATAGGCACTAATAATCAAGTTATTCATTTAATTTAGGTATAGTCATTTGTGAAAAAAGTTTTTTAACTTTGGAGGGTGTTTGGACTCCATCCAATGAAGGTTGGGGTTATTCCTGAAATTGCTCTCAGGAATTACTTGTGGTGGTGCTCCAGGGTCCATAACAAATACCAGGAATTCAACCTGGTTTGGCTATACGCAAGCCAAATGTCTGCCCTACTGACTGTATTATACAGCTCCAGTCTCTGTTTCTATTTTATATAAGCAAATCCCATTCTAATAACTTCTTTATCAATGAACTAACCATGAACACACAGCGAGTGGGAAGGTACTATAAGGAGAGTGTTCACTGGGTTCACTTGGGTTCATGTTTGGTAGCACAAGTATGAGTCTTTTCTGAACTTTTCTGAACTTTTCTGAGACATGTGGAGAATATCTACCAAAATTACACATATGTTGATAAAATAGAAATCTTAAATTTAGACTTCTAAATATTTTTATGAACCAATTCATGAATGGGATAGAGATGTGGACTATCAAGTAAAAAGAATGCTAAGACTTGTACCAAATGAAGAAATTTTATAGATATAAAAAGGTTGGACTAGGTTGATGGTATCAGCTAAGATAAAGTCAGATACATCCATCTTACTTAGCTAACCAAGGGAATCTAACCATGCATAATTTCTCTCTGATGTTTATCAAGAATTTTAAGTGGATTGGATTATGCAGTCAATTCTTTTTTTTTTGGGGGGGTGGGGTTTGGGTCACACCCGGCAGCAGTGGTTATTCCTGGCTCCATGCTCAGAAATTGCTCCTGGCAGGCACGGGGGACCACATGGGGCACCGGGATACGAACCGATGACCTTTTGCATGAAAGGCAAACACCCCACCTCCATGCTATCTCCCGGGCCCCTATGCAGTCAATTCTAAAAGAAGCTGAAACTGCTATTAGGTTATTGAGACATGGAGACAGGAAACACTCCATTTTGCTCCAGTTTTATTTTTTGTTTTCTATTTTCAACACTTGATAGAGAGAATGATCAATGTAAATATTCAGGTGTTTTCTATCCCGGTTGGCGGAGTTATATTCATTAATTCCAATTCTTCTATAATACAGATGACACCTCTCCAAACTAAAGCTTTGTTGAACAGCAGACTTTCACAAAGACATAGAGACAATAATTACCTTGTGTAGGCTAATAATCAAATGTAGAAATGATTTCAAAAATAGAACTCAAAATTTTGGAAATAAAATGTAAAATAGCTGTACTGGTATCAATATTAATAATTACACTGTAAATATGTATTGTAAGAGTTAGTTTATTCTAAAAGCCTACTCTATCACTAAACTAAATGTTTTGTGCAGAGGCCAAATTAATTAGTTGACACTATAAAAGGCATGCATTTGACATAACATTTTAAAAAAGGAAAATGCTTCCATTACTAGTAAAAGGAAATAAGTTCAAGTGCTTCAAACACAAATTAGTGAGATTAACTGAACTCTCCTAAATTTGAATATATAATAAAATAAGCCTATTCAAAGAATTTTTGGAATGAGATTATTTTACTACAGAAATTGTCATAAAGATTTTCAATGTATGATTTCTCTTTTCTCTAATTTCTTGATTTAATACTTAATCTTTTATATTGAAAATTCTTAGTCTCCTTTATGACATTGGTCCTTAAAGATTGAACATTATATGATAACAGTTAACAACATGAACTGTGTTGCTGAGCCTTTTCCTGAAATAAATATTTTAGATACATCCCAGACAACTATTAATTGATACATTTGGAGCTGAAATTGTAAGATAACATTCTATGATGATCATTTTGCTATTTCAAAGAACAGCATTTTATAAATACCAAGAGGTATAAAATTAACAACTTATAAAATAAAAGTTAACATGAATGTGTGGTTTGGAACAGATACATAAAAATAGTATGTGCTTTGCACCTTGAATGAAATATGCACACATTTCTGAGGATGTCTATTCAAGTAACAGTAAATAAAACAGTATATGTGCATAATTGTATACATATATACATATATAGCTAAAAAATAAGCCACAAACTAAAACAAACAATATTTGCAATTTACTACAACAAAGATGCTGTGCAAAAAGTGATAGGATTATAGTAACATGCATCATTAAGTATTTCTTTAACTCACACACCATTAAAGCAAACTCATATATGTTGGGTCTGCTGATCTTGGTAGGATTTATTCACATGTTGTGACTTTTTCCTGTGAAGAATGTGGTCTGCCTTACAAAAGCAGGCAAGTAGAGGTATCTCATCCCAAGTCTCACAAAGACAGAATGGAAACAAGGAATGCTTTTCCTATGCCTCTACATTACATGCCTTCCATTTTTCCATGTTCAGAAATGTCAGAAGTTATCTGACTGAACTCTGAAACTGAGGTAAAGGGAAATATATCTGAGTTCTGTAATAAAAGGATCAATTAAGTCATATAGAAAAAAAACGAGAACGAAGCCAAAAATTCATGGATACATGGGAAAGGGATGGAGAGCTAGTCTTATGCAATAGAGTTTCTTTGAAAAAATATTTTTGCTGGTTACTAATGCGCTGTAAACAAGTCACTTGAAAGGCTATTTGCACTACACCATATAGTTCCATTGCAACTTTAAATATTATGAAAATATGACTTATAATGCAATCAAGTCCATTTTATGTCTTTTGAAATAGTTGGGGGGGGTGTTAAATCCATTGCAACACTTTGGTCTATGATTTGTATGGCGGAGTACTGAAGTTAAAAACTGAAAATGTGGGGTAATGATGGTTGGGGGTGAGGAAGTTAAGGAGTAAAAATGAGCTTTGTAGGGTGTGTGAAAGGGCAGAATACAAAATGGACATTCTGCATACATAAAGCATAACTTAAGGATAGGGAATACTATTAATATATACTGTGAGCGTGGTTTTGAACATGGAGACTGGTAAGACGTTGCCAGTGACTGCGTTAGTGCAACTGAGCAACTCTCAGCCGCCCCCCCCACACACACACACAATTTAGGACCCACCTAGGACTCGGTAGAGAACAGGAAGTCAGTTATCTGCCCACCCTCCTCCCTGTGCCTTCCCGCCCCAGTGCTGGGGGAGGGGAGCGAAAAGCTTGGGGGCCCTTCAAGAGGGACCCCCGGGCACCCACCTTTTCTGGTTGATAGGGCTCGCACCCAGGAAAGGCCCGGAGGCTGGGGGAAGAAGAGGGGGTGAATGGGGGCCTTCCAAGGCTCCCAACACCCCCAAGCTAGGGAGAAGGCCCTTGGCATGGAGTCTCCCCAAACCCCATGCCGGCTAGAGCTAGCCTCCAGATCAAGAAAGGATCATAAATTCTGTATTTAACAGCAATGATAAATTAAAACTATTTTTATTATCATGCGTAATATTGAGTGCTTCTTAAGATGAATCTCTACTCTCTCATTTTAACTATTATAGGTAGCAAATCTATTTCAATTTTTCTCTATATATAAATCTATAAAGATTCAAAATATAACATACACATTGGAAATTATTTTATTCATATGCATCTATAGCATATTGTTATATTTAATAGTAATATTGTTTTTAAAAACTTACTTTTAAAGCTGGTATTTTCTTAAATATACTTAATTTATGAGATTTTGGTGGGTATATATAGATCAAGATCAAGCAATCTCAGATTTTATCACCATGTCTACAAGGAAAGAAATTCTTTACTTCAATAAATAATCCATACTTGGGAGAAAAAGAACTTTGATTTGCTACTATTGCTAATAGAAATCAGACACTTTACAGTTATGTATCAACACCTGACACATTGCCGAGAATTCTTAATATCTCAAAAGCAGGTGAATGCAATTATCAAAATATTTAATTATATTTTGTTATATATCTATTAACATAGTAGCAAGGCACTTTTACAATATTATAAAACATTGTAGGATTTAAGTAAATCACTAATAAAATAATATTATAGCTTCAATATTACCCAATTGATATGAGGAAGCAGAGTTCCTGACCTCTTGAAGGAATTTCTCCAGGATATTCACTGGACCATACACAAACATTTTCCAAACTGTAAGACTGAAGTTAAATACCTTTACAGTGATTTGCCTGCATCCTTACAGTGTTTACATTCACATTCTTAACACCAATTATTTGTGTGTTTGTGATGGTCAAAAGTATTGTTGAAATATTGAGTGTGGTTAGTTCTTCAAAAGAAAGGTATCTCTGTGGCATCCATTCAAATGTATTGTTTCACAGGGGATGTATCTTGAGGAAGGGCAGATGGTAGCATTTCCCAGAACATCTGTTACCCATCATTTTTTCACAGAGCAACCCAGATGCTGTTGACAACTTGTATGTAAATCATGCTGACAATTTGTTCAGTGTCTTTCCTGTTGAGACTGAGGTTGTCCTGGTCATACCATTTATCAGCTTTAGGAGATACTGCAATCCCACAAGAGGTCCAATTACTTTTTTTTTAACTAGGGGAAAAATAACAGCCATTAAATAAATGAAAATATTTATCTCCATATTATAACAAGGAATTCCAATCACAACTTCCCTCTTTCTATCTGAAGGTGCTCATTAGTTATTAAATATTCTACAGAACAGGAAAATGCCAAACTGTTCCCTCATACTAGTCCTGTACTTCTATTATTATTTGTTAAGGGTAATCATTTCTTTGACCTTGTATTTAAAAATTACTTTCATCTCATGGAAATGACATATAAGAGGAAAATTATGCATGCATTGCTATATAAATGTCAGATTTTTTAGTTTGCAAATGTCTGCTATAAAATATTCACAGTACAGAAGTTGATTTACAATCCATTTCAGCTTGTAATCTATCTTATTCTAATTTTGTACCTTGTATCAGAATGCATTTTTCACATTGTTGAAAAGAAAACAAAAAAGAAAAACTAAGCATTTCTTTAATCAACAAACCCTTGCAAAGGATAAACTGAAAAATTGAGTTGCATTTATTAAATGATTATGGTTTTTCTAAACAAATTAAATTAGACCATAATGGAGGTTATAAAATGGAAAATGCATAGTTTAATTTTAAAACACCTAAATCTATGAAGGCATTATATTTAATATGAGCTTTCTGATAAAACAATAAAGGATTAAAAGTGTTTAATTTAGTAAATCAGCTATCATAACTGTACATAAAATTGTCAATTTAATCTAAGAAGAAGATTCATTTTACTTCTGCATGTTTATTAATGTTGGTTTGATTGTAATTTATTTTATTTCAAACAATTTTGAAAGCTTAGAACGTTGAGGTCAGACTATGGTACATTATTTTTCTAGTAGCTTTAAACTGTATAATATGTAAATATATATTTTATATAGTGGACATATCTAAAAATAACCAAAACTAAAAGCATTAGATCTATTATTATAGGCCAGAGGTTCTAGAAAGAAAATATAGTTTCAGCTCTATAAAATGAGATATTGTTTGATGTAGGTTTATTTTCAAGCAATATATTAAATTATAACATTATGCCTTAAATGAAACACAATGGTAAATTTTAATCATAGCTAATATTGAGTCTCTTGGTCCCATGATAAAGGAAAGGGGAATCTAATCGATATTAAATGTCACTGAATTTTTATTAACGTCTTGAGTGAAAAAAACAAACTTTTGGTCATTGAAGATAGGAGTAAAAAATAGATGAATCTATAATTTTAGTTTAAACTGTACGAGAATATATATAGTATCTGGAATATATTCATTATGATGTTGTTAATTACTTAACTATAATTCTATAAAAAACGTATTTTCCTAATTACTAATAATTTTAACAACTTTAGTTCATTACTGAAAAAAAACTTAAAAATAATATTCTGGTACCATTCCAGATATTTGTTATGTACCTTTTATTCATTGTTGTCATTTGATTTAATTAGTTAAATTACTTAAATCAGAATTAAGAATTTATGAATCTGAAATTTTATTTAAGTAACTTCTTAACAAGAGAATCTCTGTGTATCACTATATAAGTTGTTACTAATTAATACCTCTGAGCACATCAAAACTACATATATGCACATGTGTGTGAGAGAAACAGAGATGTATTTTTCTGACAGTGGTGGGTGATATTCATAATGCAGCTAAAAGCAGAAAACCGGGTTCAGAGACACAAGAGACCCTCCAGGATCAGTTAGTTCGGTGTTACAGCTCAACTTCACTGCAGAAACTATGTTTATTTATATGGTTCTGTGCATGGATAGAAAATATTTCAATGCTTTAATTAGCCTTTTCAAACAAACTATATTATTTAGTCTGTCCAATTTGAATAAATACATGCTATTTATAAGGTAACTTAAACCCAGCATCATTTTGTCACGAGGTATCAAACTTAATGTTGGCACTAATTAATATAGCTTTACCTGTAAGTATAAGATTCTTAATGATTTATGTCAATCTTAATGAATGTTTTCCAAATGCAATAATAATTGATTGTGAATATCGAAAAGCCATTGGAAATCTATAAAACTGACTTAATGTTTTTATTGAAGAAGGTCTGGTCTTAAAAGTCTTTAATAAATGCCAGGGGTTATCATTTTGACCAAATAGGTGTAAAATTGTCTAGCAACTTGTATTCAAATTTACAGAGGGCAGTTTCAAGTTTCCCTTCTAAGAGCATGAGCTCTGGTTTCTAGGCTGTGATCTTGGAAAGCTGGAGTGCCTTTGGGGGGAAGTTAGAGAAAAGAAAGTAGATGTTTGTACAAGAAAGTGAAATCAGTTTATTGTAAATTAGTTTTTTATAAGTATATCTTTCAATTATATCTGCTGAAATGTTCTAATATTTTAGTTTGACAAGTCTATGTAAATGATGCTTAGATGCTTTAAACTGACTCAAGTTATAATGCTCCAAGAAAATTGGACCATTGGAAAATACAGAAAATAAGTTTTTTTTTCAAAAAAAATTAAATTGTCAAGCAATCGTGATATTGTTTAAAATGTATATGGCTGAAATACACTGGGAAAAATTAATGATAAAATTCAAATTATTCAACAATTTATTTGGTTTAAAAAAAGGATAATAGTTAAAAGGATGGGTGAACTTTTCAAAGAGAGTGTATGGTTATATTTTTACAGGAAAAGATGCCCAACCAGACAAAGATGAAAAAAGTGCTGAAATGACCTATCTGCATCACTGTCAACCAGGAAACAAAGAAGTTTTTCCAGGAGTCAGAAAAATATTGATCCAAATTAGTACCAGTAAAACACCAACCACTGTATTTTTAGCTGTGATTGTCGTTTTGAAAGTGTTAGTAAATTATGCAAACGAGCATAAATGAGCAGGGAATGAAATATACCACTTATCACTTTTATTTATACAACTGTATGAATGCCCAATACATGGGACCCTAGAAGCCCAGGAAAATTATCTAGAAATTGAATGTACCTCAAATTATGTACCCAAACTGTTTACACTTTGGACACAGAACCATCAATAAAGCTGAATTATAACACTGAACTGCTCCCAGAAGGTCTCTCATGGCTCATATACTATTCTCAGATCTTCGCCTATGTGTTTGCTTACCTCCAGATGACAAAAGCGATTGAGAGAGAGAGAGAGACAAATAGTCAGACAGAGATAGAGACAGAGAGACAGAGAAAGGGAGAGAGGGAGACAGAGACAGAGAGAGATAGAGAAAGAGAGACAGAGAAAGAGAGAGGTAGAGGGAGAGAGAGACAAGAGAGAGAGAGAAAGAGGCTAGCAGGCTGAGATTGTCTAAATAAATATGTACTAAAGTTTGTAAAACTTCGCCAATACGAATTTCGCATTGTTAAAAAAAATCTCTGACCTGAAATCCTTGATTGAATGTGTCTTTTTTCAAGATCTATTGTCAGTAATGGAGGACGAGGAGGAGGTGGAGAAGGAGGACGAGGAGGAGGTGGAGAAGGAGGAGAGGAGGAGGAGGTGGAGAAAGAGGAGAGGAGGAGGAGGTGGAGAAGGAAAGGAGGAGGAGGAGAGGAGGAAAATAAACTATTACTAACAGATTCATGAACTTGTAAAATGAGTACCTAAATATTCTTGCTTTACTAAGCCATTTTCATAGTGCTTCAACAATAAAACAATTCCGTACTCACTCTAAAATATTTTTTTCTTTTTTTTTCTTTTTTTAATTTATTTTAACACCTTGATTACGTACATAATTGTGTTTGGGTTTCAATCATGTAAAGAACACCACCCATCACCAGTGCAACGTTCCCATCACCATTGTCCCAAATCTCCCTCCTCCCACCTACGCCATGCCTGTACTCTGCACAGGCTCTCCATTTCCCTCATAGGTTCTCATTATTAGGACAGTTCAAAATGTAGTAATTTCTCTATCTAAACTCATCACTATTTGTGATGAGCTTCATGAGGTGAGCTGTAACTTCCAGCTCTCTTCTCTTTTGTGTCTGAAAGTTATTATTATTGCAAGAATGTCTTTCATTTTTCTTAAAACCCATAGATGAGTGAGACCATTCTGCGTTTTTCTCTCTCTTTCTGACTTATTTCACTCAGCATGAGAGATTCCATGTGCATCCATGTGTAGGAAAATTTCATGA
>PVKC010011006.1:0-18395 GCA_004027635.1 Crocidura indochinensis
AGCCATCCAGGTCGTAGCAAAGCGAAACAAACAAGATAAAAACAAACTTTCACATTGAATATTATTTCACTTTCTCTTTCTTCCTCCTCTCCTTCCCTCCATCATCTTTCCTTTCTTCCTATGTTCTTCCTTCCTCCATTCCTTCCTTTCTCCTTCCTTTCTTTTGTTCTTCCAACCAGATTTGACTTAATGCATAATCCTGCCAGAGAAGGTAAGACATTCAATCCCAAACATCCCATATGGCTCCCTATGCGTGCAAGAGTGATGTCTGAAAGAAGAACCAGGAGTAGCCCCTGAGCATCACTAGGTTTGCCCCCAACCTTGATCTTACCTCTGGATCAAAGATTGCTCCTGGAAGTATTCAAGGGACTGACTATACAGGGTGTCTAGTATCAAAACGTGGTCAATTGCTTGCAAGCCAAATACATTAACATAAAGCTGTCTTTCCCCACCCCCATACCACATTTACTGATCCATTCATTATCCTGTAAATTTGATGCTTTTTTTCCTCAAAACTTGATTATAGTGATTCAATAAACATAGGTGTTCATATATCTATTAATTTAAGTTCTTGGTATAGATGCCAAGGTATGAAGATATTGGGTCATTTGAAGGTTCAACTTTCCATTTTTTGAAATATCTCTTCATATTCTTTTCCTTAGAGACTAAGCCTACTGGGAATGAGGGTACACGTATCACCACATCCCCATCAAAACTTGTGTCTAAATGTTTAGGTATAGGCCATTCTCAATGGTATAGTTTTGTTGCTTTGACTTTCATTTCATTGATAATGTTATGTTGAACACATTTTCATATGCCTATTAGCCATCCATAATTCTTCTTTAGGGAAGTCAATGTTACTTTCCTCAATTTTAGATTGAGTCATTTTGTTGTTGGGAATTATATGTGCACTATATTGCAGTGAACATTAGCTCTTTTATCAAATATATGGTATGCAACTATTATACCATTCAGTATTATATTTTTTGTTTATCCCAGTTTCTTTTTTACCTGGGGTTATTTGGTCACACAGAGATAAACTTGACTCTTCACTCAGGAATTACTTCAGGCAATGGTTGAGAGACAATATGGGATGCCAGAGATCAAATTTAAATGAGCCATTTGCAAGGCAAACACCCTATCTGCTGGACTATGATCCCAGCTTCTATTCCTAGTTTCTTTCATAGTGCAGAAATAATTTAGTTTGGTGTAGATCTTTTTGTTTAGTTTTGCTTTTGTTTAGTTTGATAGTGAAATCGGCTAATTAAAGACACCTCTGTGTTTATTTCATGGACAGTCATGCTTATGTTTACCTTGATGTATTTTATGGTTTCTGATATACTATTGAGGTATTTAATCTATTTTATTTTAAATATACAAAGCACTGAAATGTCAAAATTATAGAGTGTGTTTGGGAGTGGCATCCAGGCCTACTGTTTGGGAGGTCCAAACAAAAATTTTCTTATCATGTAACCTGCTTACAGAAATGCTCTGTTTTAATGTATTTATTTTAGCAAAGTCAATAATTTGGAAGAGATAACAAAGTTCTTACATTTTTATAATTTTTCACGTCTAAAGAAGTGAATTAGAGAATGAAGTTTGCAGTATTTTAGAAATGTCACAATTCCACAAAATCTAAATCAATTAAATGCATAGAAAGGAAGGGTTTAATCAGAACAGCAACAATTGCACTGTTGCAAATCAGCCCTGGATGGGGCTGGATGATGATGGGATGGAGGATGAGGTCTTTCTCCTCCAGCTTGGACCACACGTCTGCCATCCTGTTCAGCCGGCGGTTCTGAGGTGATAGTGGCTGGTAGAATATTCACAGGCAGTCAGGCTTCAGGAGATATCAGCTTTATTCTGTGGATAAGGCTGAAGTGAAAAAGCCCCAGAATCAGCCCCATAAAACGCTCTAGACTTTCACAGACCCTTGCTTTTATACACAAGAATCAGGTACCACCCTAGGGTGGGAGCAGAATGCCAAGTAAGAAATAATCCAAAAAAAAAAAAAAGAAATAATCCAATATACTATTACCAGGTCACACCCTAGGGTAGGGCACAATTATTGATTAGGATAGGATCAGCAACCCAACATTGCATGATGTCACAAAGTAAATGAAGATGGGGCTGGAGAGACAGAACAGTAGGCTCGGTGTTTCCCTTGCAAGAAACTGACCTGGGTTTAAATTCCAGCACCAATGGTCCTCACAACCCCACCAGAAAATAAGTGCCACAGCTGACTGTGGCACTAAAATTAAACAAGAGGCAAAGATAAGTGAATAAAAGTTATTTTAAAGCAGGGTTGTCATGATATATACTAACTAGTGACATAATGTTTGGTCTCAAATATATGTTGACTGTGTATGAAATCCAAATAAATATGTACATATAGCCACCCTTAGGATAACCCGGATACAGAATTTTAGTACTTTTCATGCTCTCTCACATGTTATTAGGTACTTCTCCTTCTTTCTCTTTCTCTCTCCACCCTCCCACCAATACATATATACACATATGTAACTGTATACATTTCGATATTTATCAAAAACCCAAAGACAATACATATTAAATTTCCAGGAAAAAAGAAGAAATTTACTATGAGCTCTTTGAAGTACACCTTGTTTTCCTTTTCTTCATTTTAAAATAAATGAATATTTAAAAAATATTTACCAACTTCCTACAAAAGTTAAACATTTTCTTTATTATTTTATGACCTGCTACCATAATCTTTCCTTCCAAATTACTAATAATTACTAATAATTCCATTACTGGTTAAAAGAGATAGTATTTCATAAAGTTGATTACCATACACACACAACTGACCTGAGTTTGATCCATAACACCCCATATGGTCCTCCAAGCCCACCAAGAGTGTTCCCTGAACACAGAACCAGGAGGGAGCACTGAGCACTATTGGTCTGGCCCTAAAATATATTACTAATAATTATTAAGGGAGCAGAGGGAGAGGTATAGGAAAGGATGAGAGAGTGAAAGATAGAAATGTCTGAACAGGACTCTAATAGTCTAGTTCCTCTTAAGTGTTATATCTTTTCATCAAGCCTTGGTTCCTAATTTCTCCTCTCCTAGATACCTGTTTTCCATCATTCAGGCCTACCTTCCTAGGAAGCGATGACTTCATGTAAATACTAGCTTTTTTCTTTCAAGCTTGCAAAATCTGTGTTTTCACTTAGGCAACTGTTATTTATTCTGGAGCTATTTTGATAAATTACCCCAGGGGAACTTTATTTGTCACACCTAGCAACATGACTTAAGCAAACAAATTCAATTTTGATCTGGTGTTGTAAGGACTTTTTGCAGAACTGTGAAGTAGTAAATTTGGAGAATGTTTTTTTAAGGCATCCATCACCACACTATGTAATAACTACCTATTCCACCAATAATTATAACCTGCCTTTATTATATGAATATATAAGAAATAATATAAAACTTCAGATTTTCCAATGCATATGACATTGAGAGGACCCCAAGCAGATCAGGAGTTGGGGCACCACTAGCGATTCTTGGCTATATGCAACTCAGGGACTACCCAGGCTACTCCTGTATGATAGGGGCCACAAGGGCCACACCGAGGAAATGCTCAGAGGATCATATGGTGCTGGGACTGAAATTCAGGTCAGGTACTTTCTAGGCATGTGTCCAAAAACTGTACCAACTCATTGTATTTATCATATTTGTATTAAAATTCCCAATACATACCTGTATAGCTAATTAGACATAATTATGTCTAATCATGGAATGATTACTATTGTTCTTATGTCAGGTCATGGGCTAATCTCACTACTATGTTGCTATGTCATCATATAAAGTCATCTATAGCAAAATCAAAATATTTGCATCTTAGTGGAAAGTAGAAAGGGAAACAAAAATCTGCATAATATTTCACTTGATTTCAAATTATATTTCAAATGGTTTCTCAGTGTCTTTAATAACTAAACCGTATTTTTCAGAACTGTACCTCATTCAACTTAAAATATGTACTTGGCATCTACAAGCACAGCCATTAAAAGTAAACATTATATTATCTACATGCTTTGTGTAGAAATTTCAACAACTCCATAAATTACAGTATATTGGCATTTGCATTTAATGTACAAAGAAACTGAGGCATAGTATTGTTGATTAGATTCTCCATGGCCATACAGCAGTAAAGTGCATAACTCAGATCCAGATCCCAGATTCTGTGCATAATACCATCTCTCTAGTGAGTATATCCTATACAAGTCACTTGGCAAAAATATTAAAATAACATTATCATTGGGGCTGGGATGAAGTACAAATGGTAGTGTAATTAACTTTCAGGTCCTGGATATGATCACTTTCACAGCATGGCAACTAAACACAATCAGGTGAGGTACTCAAGTACCACAAAAATAAAAACAACAGAAAGATAATCATTGGCCTCAAAGTATAGTATAGTATGAAGAAATAATATTTATATAACTAATAGGTGGTAGAATTCTAGCAAAAGCACATTTATAGAATTTTAAAAATTTAGAGAGTTGACAACAGTAATAAATTATGAGGTCAGTGTACTGAATGGGTCATCGATATAGATGTCAACATTATGGGAGGTGGCAGAAAAGTCAAGTGTTGTAAATGAGGTTATGAAAGGAAGAGTTGAAGGGTAGGCAATTGGGAGGCTAAATACTTCTCTTCAGGTCAGAGGTTGAGCTGATGAGGAAGATAACATGCAGAGTATGACCATAACAGTAAGCTGATTAATGTGAATTGGAGGTGGATTGGAGGTGTGATTCACTGAGGTGAATCACAATAAAGCCAGAGTGTTAGATAAAGGTGGAAGGATTTAGGGTGGAGAGAATGACTAACATTCAAATGACAAAAATATGTGTGGGTGTGACTGGAATATCTTTCTCTGACCAAAAAGGAAGGAAAGAGCAGATGGTGTAGTAAAAAAATTAAGTGCCATGAGACTTGACTGTTATTCAGCTAGAGAAAGGAAGATTTTTGTTATGCTGGTGGGGTGGTAAGTGAGAAGAACCCTCAAAGCCATGAAATATGTGGAGTATAGAAAAATTAGATGCAGATATAAATAAAAGAACTGCAAGGCACACCCAAGTCATAATGATGAAAACCATAGATAGATATAAAATACTGAAAGCAGCAAGATCAAAAAGGGAAATTAAAAACAAAAAAAAATCAAACTTAATATTTACAGTAGATTTAGCATAAGTAACCTTCCAGGCCAGATCGAAGTGGTAGGACATAATGAAAAAAGTCGATGAAGTGAATGCTTCTCCAAGAATACTTTATCCAGTCAGACTTTCATTCAGGATACACTGCTTCAAAACAAAACAAAACAAAACAAAACAAAACCCAAACAAACTACTCAGAAGCCTCACAGACTCAAAGCATTAAATGAACTTAAGGATCTACTTTAAGGTAAGGCAGATTCCATAAACAGTCAAAACTTCTAAAAATATGACAAAATCCCATAACAATAACCTCTCTAAATGTCCTTGGGCTAAATACACCAATTAAGAAACACAGAGTGGAACATTGGATAAGAATATTGAATCAAATATTTTGCTTCATGCAAGAAATACATATGAATAGTCAGAGCAAACAGAGACTCGAGGTTGGAGGACAATCATTCAACCAAACAACTTCATTAAAAAGGTTTATGTGGCCATACTAATATCAGAGGGCACAGACTTTAGGCTTAAAATGTTTATTATAAGAGACAGAGATAAGCATTTCTTAATAATCAAGAGATGTGAATACCAGGAAGAAATCACACTCCTAAATATATATACACACACTGAGAAGCCAGAAAATAACTTAAAATAACTTAAATAACTTAAGATAACTGCTAATAGAAAAAAAGACATCAGAACAATATATTGGATTGGAAAGATAGACATAATTAAAATACAGATATAATGTAATCCGTATAAATTACACATGACTTTTTTGAAGAAGTGGATCAAACACTCTTGAAATTCATTCGAAACAATAAATGTCCATGAGTAGCTAAAACAATCCTTGGGGAAAAGAAGATGGGAGGCATCAAATTTCCCAACCTTAAATGTTACTATAAAGCAGTATTCATTATATATCATACTATTTGAATAAAGACAGACTCTGGGATAAGACTTGAATACTCTGAGACTGTTTAATAAGTATCCAACAAATTAATCTTTTATAAAGGGACATGAAGTACAAGGTGGAGAAGGAAAGATTCTTTAACAAGTGGTGCTGGGAAAATTGGTCAACTACATACAAAAAAGTGGACTCAGACCTCACTTTAACAGCATGCATGATAGTGAAATCAAAATGGATTAAAGATCTGGATATCATGCCTGAAACCACAAGGTATAAAGAGGAAAATGTAAAGCAAATAGTACATGACTTTGAAGCTAAAGCCATCTTCAAAGGTCAATACCCCTGTTAAACTGAGAATCTTCCAAGGAAACTGTGACTAGGATAAAAAGACTATCCATAGAATAGGAGAAGTCATTCACCCATCGGTCAAGGGGTTAATATCTAAGATACAAAAGGCACTGATAGAACTTAATAATAAGAAAAAAATATAAATGTACATATATATAATCCCAGTCAAAGAAAGGTAGAAGAAATAAACAGATATTTCATTAAAGAAGAAAAGACAGATTGCCAAAAGGCACAGGCAAAAATATTCCACATCATTAATCATCAGGGACATAAATATCAAAACAACAGTGAGATATCATCTTGCACCACAGAAACTAGCACACATCACAAAGAACAAGAACAAGAACAATCAGTGCTTGAATGAAAGCTGGAAGAAAGCAATGCTCATTCATTGCTGGGGAGAATGTAGAATTGTTCAGTCTTTTGGATATTCCTCAAAACACTAGAAACTGAACCTCCATATATATAATACCACTCTTAGGGATATATACACCCTAGGAACCCAAAGATGGGTAGAAAAGCTCTCTGTGTTCCTATATTTGTTGCAATACGATTTACAATAGCCAGAATATGGAAACATCCTAATTGCCAAGAACAAATGAGTGGCTAAAGAAATTGTGATACATCTGCTTAGCTACAGAATGAAATACTACATGTCTGTTAGGAAAAATGAAGTAATGAAATTTGCTTATACATGGATGGATATGGAGATTATTATACTGAGTTAAATGAGTCAGAAATAAATAATAGAATAATCTCACTCATTCATGGGGTATAAGAAAAATAAGACTGATGATGATAATAATACCCAGAGATGATTGAGATGAGTATCAGGAGGACCAGCCCATGGTAGGAAGCTTATCACAAAGAGTAGTGAATGCAATTAGGGTAGTGAATAATCCAGTGTGACAGTAATGTTTGGAACTGATCAATCTTGACAAGAGCTGGGTGATAAAAGGAGTTAAAATGATATATATGGTACCCTTAATTAGCAATAGTAAAAATCACAGTATCAAAAGAGAGAGAAAGAAGTAAAGTGCCTGTCTCCAGATGTAAGCAGGGGAGGGTGGGATGAAGGTAAACTGGGAATATTAAACTGGTGAAATGTGCACTTTACAGCAAAGTGTCTACAAGGAAGATAAATAGAGTAAGAGAGATACAGAAGAAAAATGTGTGCCCCAGAGACAGGAAGGGGAGAAGGCATTGGGAGGGAAAGAGGGAAACTGGAGATATTGATGGTTTGAATTGTACACTGGTGAAGGTTTTATACATTGTGAGACTATAACTCAATTATGAACAACTTTAACTGTGGAAAATAATGTGTTATGAACAATGTAAACACAGAATTTAAAATAAAATTTTTTAAATAAACCAAGATGGACTTCCTTAACTAAAATTAATTAAAGATGTGCTGTAGTCAGAGGCCCGGGAGATAGCATGGAGGTAAGGTGTTTGCCTTTCATGCAAAAGGTCATCGGTTCGAATCCTGGTGCCCCATATGGTCCCCCGTGCCTGCCAGAAGCAATTTCTGAACATGGAGCCAGGAGTAACCCCTGAGCACTGCCTGGTGTGACCCAAAAACCAAAAAAAAAAAAAAAGATGTGTTGTAGTCAAATGTAAGATTAATAAGGAATCACAAGGAAATATTATGAATTTTCTTAGTGAAGAGGAAATGAGGGAATTTAAAAGCTAAGTATGTTACATGTAGCTAAATATGTAGATACAGAAGGTACAATATTGGAAAGGCAGCAATGTGGGAAAGCAGTAATAGATCATGTAAAGAGAAGAATACAGGAGTAGATGTTAATCAAAGTAGCTTACATCAGGAGCAATAACTAAAGTTTACATAAGTATAAGGACAACAGGAAGTAGTGTACAGGTTTCAAATAAAAGTCTGGAATAAAATTGTTTTACAAGAACAAAATTTGGTTTATAAGTATAGAAATCTGTCAGCATATATAAGAAATCAGAGAATTATTTACTAGAGAAAAGATACTAAACATGACTGGGAAAGAAAAATGATGAAAGCATGAAAATTTACAGTAAAAACATTTGTTTCTAAAGTTCTAATTAAATATTATAAAAATGAATAAGAAGCATATCAGTGTTTGGTTCTAGAATGTAAATTTTTGATAGGCAATAGCTGTCATGTTAAAGAATGTCTTTTAACATAGACCAAACTAATCCTAAAGTTTAATATGGAGCTACTTTAAAGTCTTAAGTTGGGTGTAAGTTAAAGTTTGAGTTGAATGTTACCTTAGAAGGATGTTATATAAATATTAAATATTTTTAAATAATTAATACATGACAAAATATTTGGGTGAATTTTAACAAACTACATGTTCTGGGAAATGAGTTTCTTTTATTTCTTATGCCAATTATTTACTTTTTTGCACTTAAGAAACTAAACTTTTAGTAAAAACTAATAAAAATTTAGTCAAGTTCTTGGGATATCAAAATTGCAATCATTAAATGACTGGATTCTCTGCATTCCACAATTAAATCAAAGCCAACCTGCATGTATTTGTGTGTATTTTTATCTTTTAAATGTAAATATAAATTGAGTTCTTTTCCTCTAAACAGTCAATTCAACAAAGATCAGGAGGGAGAGGAGGAAGATTACAGAATCAAATAGGATGTTTGATATTATTTTAGCTCTAGAAATATCTACATGAACCAAGTAATAATTTTTAAGAAATATGTTTCCTCTACTTTATATATCTTATAAAGAATATAACCAATGTCTAAATAAACTTGAACTTAAATTAGCTGAAGTTGGAGACTGCAATGGTTAATTCTGAGAAATTTTGTGCAATTGGCTAATGATTTTAGGAAGTTAATTTTGTCAAAAGCAAGGATATGAAAAATGGTCCTATTTATCAAAGGATTTTGTGGCAAATTCTTGGAACAGATGTTAGATTGAGTGAGGGATATAATAAAATTTAATTCAAGAAAATGCTGATTTTGATTATTTACTTATTCAAAGAAATACCATAATTTCTCCCCCAGAATACTGCAACTCTTAGTATCAATAGGAAACATTTACAGAACACCTTTAAAATAAAAATAATCTAGAAATTAAATATCAATCCATACCTCATAATTCACAAATTCAATGTGGATTAAAGATCTTGAGATTATACCCAAGTCCATGAAGTTTACTGAGAAAAACAGGCAGAACACTCCAAGACTTAGACCTCAAAGAAGTCTTCGATAATATAATTCCAATGGCTAAGGAAATACCGTCAAATCTGAATAAATGGGACTACCTCAAACTAAAAACTTTCCATATGGCAAAAGAAACAGGGGCTAAAAGTAAAAGACAGCTAAATGAATGGGAGAAGAATTTCGCATTCAACACATCAGATAAAGATTTGTTATCTAGGATATATAAAGTACTCACAAAGGTTAACTCCACAAAATTAAAAGAAAGCATCAAAAAATGGGGAGAGGAAATGAATAGACACTTCTCTGAGGAAGATCACCAGATGGCCAAAAAACACATGAATAAAATGCTAATAATCACTTATCAATAGGGAAATTCAAATCAAGACAACACTGAGATATCATCTTATATCAGTGAGGATGGCATGGCACATATCAAAAATACTGGGAGCAATCTCTGTTGGCGGGACTGTGATGAAAAAAGGAACTCTCATCCACTGTTGGTGACAATGCTGCTGGTAGAATCCCTACTGAAAAGAGTATGGAGGGTTCTCAGTAAACTCAAAATTGACCTGCTGTATGATCTACCAATCCCTCTTTTGGGCATCTATCCCCAAGTCAGAAAAACATTCTTCCAGAAGGATGTATGCACACCACTATTTATTATAGCACTCAGTACAATAGCTAAGATTTGGAATCAACCTAGATGTTCAACCACACATGAGTGGATCATGAAGATTTGGTACATATATACAATGGAATACTACATAATTGTAAGTAATTATGCAATAATGAAATTCGCGGCAATGTGAATGGAACTGGAATATATTATGTTCAATGAAGTAAGTCAGAAGAAGGAAAATGATAAATACAGAATGATATCACTAATATGTGTTATTTATAATAACTGCATGAAGAAATGCAGTGATCTAAATGGGAACTGTCTCACACAACCTTGGCCCCAGTGACTATTGAGGAGAAGTAAAAAATCTGAGTGGAGAAAGAGAACACAAATATGAAAGGATGGGGACCAGGGGTCAAGTGGTTTCAAGTATATCAAAGGAGATTTAAAAAAGGATAGAACTAAATATCCAAGTCAAAGTCAAAAACAATGGAATCAGGAGATTCAAGCCCTAAACTTTAAATGGGCCTTTAAATAGGGCAGGCTAGGGGGAAAAGGGTGTTGGTTGGGACACACTCTGGGAGGTCCACACTGGTTTGGGGCTTGGCCCTGATTCATTTTATTTCTGAAACCCAACTATGAAGGACTTTGTAAATCACAATGATTTCAAGATTTGGGACATTGGTGATGGGAATGTTGCACTAGTGAAGGTGGGTGTTCTTTATATTACTGAAACCCAGCTACAATCATATTTCTAATCAAGGTGTTTAAATAAATATACTAAAAATACTAGGTATCTAGCTTGATAAGTATTGCCAAAGGATGCCTCTTTCACCTGGGATACAAGTGGTGAGGTTAAACCTTAGAGAATAAGGCCCTGGGGTACTGTTCTTCTTGTTTACATATCTATAGCTTAGGTAGGAAGTTCTGTGGTGAAGAATAATGCTTTTAGGGAAAACAAAATATAGTTGACAATTGGATTTCTTAAACACAAGAATAAAAGACATTAAAGTGTGTACTTTTTTCTGTAGATGCATTTCCTTAATAGACAATTCTAGTGTTTATTTCCATATGTAGAGGTAGCTTCTCCCATCAATTTTTTTGGATCTACTTAGTAGGAAATTCTAGTAGAAAAGTTTTGGTTGGGATATGAGCTCAGGCTAAAACCAGGTTATAGATATTGTTTAGCTTGTTATTTTTACCCCCATATGCATAAGTAGTAACATATGGCATTATTCCTTTTTGCAAAAGCACACTAAAATGGAGAAATATTACTTATAGGAAGAAGTTCTTATCTAATAGTGATGAGAACCCATAAATTTTATAGTGCCAGACACTTCTAACCCAGAACATTTATCATGGGCCTCAATTGATCAGATATCTACCATCCAACCTTGGATCCCATCATTGGAACTGACATGTTTTTCTGCACCAGTACCAGAAATCAAACTCCCCCTTGTGGAGCTGAATGCCACCCTGGCACCAACTTGCTCCATGGTAAATTCATGCCACCCTGGCAATGAGCAATCAGCAACAACTCACTCTCCGTGCAGGTTTAACTGCCTTACCACCTAATGGTGAGATGAAATCAGAAGATGCTCCATCACACAGCAGCTTCAACTTAAGATATGTGCAAAAGTCAAGATCCCTAATTACAGAAGACTGACTAGGACAACCGCGAATGAGTAGAACTTTTCCTTGGACCATAAAATTAGACCTTGGAGTTGGACAATTTACATGCCCGTAACTTGTAGTTGATCTTATGACAGTATGCTTCATGGGTAGAAACATCCTTTTTTTTTTACCATGGGTATTTCCTTTCTAATTTCCCCAAGATGTACTGTGCCTATGCAAAAATGAACAAGCAAAAAACAACCCTGTCTCACCACTCCCTTTTTAAAATTTTATTTATATCTTCTAGATAAGGACACTCACCGTTTTCATAGAACCTTAGAACATGAATCACTTTATTTTACGTCATATTTCTATGTCTTTCTACAAACTGAGAAAAGAGAAAACAAGTGGATGTGGTCCAGTGCTAAGCAGTCTCAGGTTTATTGGGTGGGAAAAATGCTCAGATATGATGCCAGTTTTATTTAAGCATCACGGATTTTATTACTATAGCTTTATAGTGTAATTGAAAAGTAATTATTATTAATTAAAATATTACTCAATACCTCACATGATTTTTTTCTTAGAACAGCTTTGGCCATTTGGGGAGTTTTAAGATTCCCTATAAACTTTGACAACTTTTTAAAAAAAATTTTTATTGTGGCCAAAGTGAATTACAAATCTTTCACAGTAATTTTTAAGGCACATAGTGACAATGAATGAGGGGCATTCCCACCACCAATGTTGTCCTCCCTCCACCCCTGTTCCCAGCATCCCATAAAACTTGACAACTTTTTTTTGTTTGTTTGTTTTTGGGTCACACCCAGCAGTGCTCAGGGGTTACTCCTGGCTCCATGCTCAGAAATTGCTCCTGGTAGGCACGGGGGACCATATGGGGTACCGGGATTCGAACCGATGACCTTTTGCATGAAAGGCAAACGCCTTACCTCCATGCTATCTCCCGGGCCCCAAAACTTGACAACTTTTAATGCATAGAATTCATTTCCATTCCCGGTATCCTCTTCTATTTATTTCAATAGAGACGTAAGAGTTTTTTGTTGTTGTTGCATAAGTTGTTTACATTCATTGTTAAGTTCTAGATATTTGATGCCATTGGACTCTGAATCTCAGTCTTACATTTCAGGCTTGTCATATGTAAACTGTATAATTAATATTGTTATCTTAGGGATGAATATAAGTGTGAATTGAGACAAGAAGTGTATATAAAGTATCATAGAATAATGTTATATTCCACCAATATACTTCCCAAAAAGGTAGCAGTAAGGTCATACTGATTATGTTTTTCCTATTTTGAAATTATTATACCTCTTCATTTCCTTAACACATAGCTTCTCATCCTAAAGAAATCTGGACCAAATTTTAGTTTCCATAATAAGAATAGGAACATTTAGTTTACAGGCTGTATAAGATGGCATGTCCCTGGTACATGACAAGACATATATGTACATATGTATATATACATGTACATACACATACATATATGTATGTATATACATACATGTATGTACATATACAGTGCATACATACATACATATACTCTTCTTGCCATCTGTCTCTGATTCCACTGCCTGTATTGTATGATCTGTGAAAAAAATGATATCAATTTTTGAAAGGCCCTGGACACATAAGCTGTTACCGAATCTTGGATGTTAATAAGCCTTTTATTTTTCCTTGTTTAATTATATTGAAGTAACATTGGTCTACAACTTCGTATAGATTTCAAGTAAATTCCAAAATTCGAATTGCAGTTCTAAAAAACCTGGGAATTTCTCCACAATTCTTAGATAACTGGACCAGTGATTCAATGTTAGAACCCAAGTTTGTGACTTTATTCAAGTGTTGTGTATTGAGAATTTTCCAGGCTGTCCCACTGGTGCTTAGAAGCCTCCAGGGCTGTACCCAGCTAAGCTATTCTTGGGAGACTACATAGAACTGAGAATGAAATTTGGGTTAACATCATGCTAGGAAGTATCTTGATCCCCGTTTTATCTCTCCAGCTCTAAACTATGGTATGCTATACTAAATGCTACACTATACTATGCTATGCTATACTAAATTGTAAAATATATCTCCATATTGTGTTATAAATCCTCACATGCCATGTTTCCACCTCTAGAAAGATGGGTCTGAAGAAGTAGGGAAGCTGTGAAGAATTAATAAATGAAGACAGTCAGGAAAGAGTCCTGGAGTCAGTTTACTTTTTGTCTTGTGGTATCTTTGCACACTAAAGCCAGACTTACTTTTCTTTATTCTCCCAGTCTCAATCCCACCAGGAGGGGGAAGGCCAAGCGATACAGGTGGACTTCTATATATCAAATGAATAGGTTTAAAGAAAGATGAAGATATGGGATTGCCTTTGTTTTTAGTTAAGAACTGAATGACATCATACACTATTCTATAATCTTCACTAAAAGTCCAGTTTATATCTATTACAATGCAATTGGCCTTTTGTACTGCTTTACCTGCTCCCTCACTTTTTCCCATTGGTAATCAACATTCTTTCATAAGAATATAAGGGTTTGTGCATATTTTATTTTGTTTGTTAATTTGCTTTGCTCCTCAATCAAATAAATGGCCTTTAAACAAATGAATTATATATATAATATATATATAATTATTTTATATATAATATATATTATATATATAATTATATATATATATATATATTTGATGGGCTAGAGAGAGAGCACAGTGGTAGGATGTTTGCCTTTTATGTGGCCAACCAGGGAGTGACCCAGTTTGATTCCCATCATCCCTTATGATCCCCCAGCCTGCCAGGGGCAATCTGAGTGCAGAGCCAGGAGTGACCCCTGAGCACTGCTGGGTGTTGCCCAAAAACAATCAATTAATCAATCAATAAAATAAATCAATAAAAATTAAATGAAAATATATATTTGAGTTTTTATCTGACTAAATTCACTAAAGATAATCTATTCCATCTATTTTGTTGAAAGTGGAATATTTCATATTGTTTTTAAATAAGTAGTATTAATCTATATAGACATCAGAATTCTTTATCAACTCATCTTTTGGTGCATACTTAGGTTATTTCCACATAGACGTTATAAATAGTACTGCAAAGAACAAATGGGTTCATATATATTTGCAAATTAGTGTTTTCTTTTGGAAGGACCCATACCTAGTGGTGCTCAGGGGTTACTCTTGGCTCTGCTCTCAGAAATCGCTCCTGGCAGGCTCAGGGAACCCTATTGGATGCCAGGGATAAAAAGTGGGTCAGCCACATGCAAGGCAAACACCCTACCTGCTGTACCACCACTCTGGTACTAATTTTCTTATTTTGGGGAATGAATATTCTTATTCTGAATGTAGAGTAATCGGATCATTTTGTTTTCTTATTTGTTCCTTTTGAGAAATCCCCATGCTGTTTCCATAACATCTGCACCAATTTACAGTAGCATGCAACACTGTAATAGGGACTCCTTCATATATTGATCCAAAGTTGCTATTTCTTGTCTTTTAATAATAGTAATTCTAACTGGTGTAACTTAATCTCATTTTTGTTTGATTTGCATTTCCCTAACAATAAGTGATAGTAAAGTGATGAACATGTTTCCTTATGTCTGTGGACCAGCTATATGCCATATGTATTTAAAATATCTATTTATATTCTCTGTCTGTCTTACAATAAAGTTTCTTGTGAGGTGTTATTTGTTGTTTAGTTATAATATTTTATACCTTCCCCTTGAAAAATGTATGACATATAAATACCTTCTTACATTCAGTTGGATATCTTTTTATGGCGTTGGGACTTTGACAGAAATTATACAGAAGCTTTCAATAGACTTTAGATGAAATAGCCATTTTAAAAACTCATCGAGCCAAAATTTATTTCTTGCTTAACTATATTTCTATGAACCAATGAAATAAAATTTTATTGTATCCCAACACAATAACTATGAATCAAAATGACATACAATAGAAATCTTAATAATAGTCTTTCCCTTAAAGGCTACATTGTTCAGCAAGTATTCCGCCTGCTGAATTCATATTAAAATGCAATTTTCAGGGTTTTCAATAACCGACTAACAGTGTTTATCACTCTGACCACTGCTATGAAAAGTTAGTCTCTTACTTTCATCATGTTTTGTACTCAATATTAAATATTCCTACTTTTACTGACTCTTTCCATATTCTATCATTGATTTTTATGTAAAATTTTCCTTGTTTTATTATATTATGGGAATTTAGGAATTCAGCTTCACACCATTATATGTGTATAATTCTCTCCACTCCCACCACAAAAATTCCAGTGCTGTCCACTACAAAAAGAACACTGTTCATTCTCCCCCAGCCTTTTCTCTTTTCCCTCTGCTAACCACCACAGTTTTATTGAGTCTAAAAAGGTTTTTGCTGTTGTTTCTTGCTTCTTGCTAGTTAGTTTGGTTTAGTAGATCAAACTCTTCATAGGAGCAATATGATACTTGTCTTTCTCTTCCTTAGTATAATCAGCTAAAGATCTACCTATTTTGTTCACAAAAGTATAATTTCATCTTTTTAATGGCAAAACTTTATTCTATTGCACCATGGCTTCTCTATCCCATCATCTATTGATTCAATATTTAGTCTATTGTGATCAACTGTTATGAATGCTAATTCATATTAGTGTATTATATGCATCAAATGAATGCCTATGAGTAGTATCATTAGAACATACGTTATTTCCATCTTTCAGGGGTCTTACCTTTAGGTGTTTAAGGACCATTCCCAGTATAATGGTTAGGAGCCATTCATAGCAGTACCTGGAGATTTGGGGATTGAATAAGAGGTGTGTACATGCAAAGCATGCATTCCTCAGGACCATCTTTTCTGTTTTCCCCCCACATTTTAAAAATAAATTCCCCACAATTTTCTATAGAGGTACCAACAATTTATATTATTATAGTATAATAATATACCTGCATTTCTTTCTCCAAGTCTTTACTAACACTTGCAATTGCCAATCTTTTTCATATAGCTAATTCTCTTGGGTTTCATTTTGGTCACATTTCATTGTCATTTTGATCTGAATTTCCCTAATAATAACTGATGAATATTTTTCTTCTGTCTATGGGCCATCTTTATGTCTACTTTAGATAAGTGACTATTTTACTTTAGTTAAGTTATGAAAAATTTATATGTTATAATATATACCTCTACTTGTTTAATATCATATATAATGTACAACATTGTCTCCTGATCACTAAGTTCCCTTTTGGTTTTTAGACTTTTTCTGTGTCGAAGGCTTTTCTTAAATTGGATCACTATGAATCACAAAGTTGATCATTATTGGGTTGGAGGTGTACATGTTCCATCATAGATCCATTCACCAGTGCTCACTTTTTCCAAAATGTCCCTAGTTTTCCTCCAGTGCTCCAGCCTGCCTCTACAGCAGGCACTTATTTGTTTTTGTTTTAGGTGCTATGGTTTACTATACTGTTATTAATAATGTATCAAGAATATTACTTTATCTTCTTTAAGAGTCTAGCCCTCATTCATAATGACCATTTCCCTTTATCATCGCCATAGTGATTCCTTTCTTTACCCATAGTGGCAAGATTTCTACTAAGGACCATTTCTCCTGTTTTTTGTTTGTTTGTTTGTTTCAAATGTCTTTAGGTATTAGATATTTATCTAGCATGTTTCTTTATATCCTGTATATGCATCAGATCATTCTGTCTGTCCCTTTCCCTCTGAATCATTTCACTCAAAATGATACAAAAACATATATCAGAAAATTATATTACTTCCTCTTTTCTTATGGACAAGTAAACTCCTGTCTTTATAGTATATATAGTCTTTATATAGTGTATATAAAATACCATATATTGTGTATACGGGATTTTCTTGTGTATATAGAATTCCTTGGTGTACATGAACATAGTTTCTTTAGTCATTTTTTATTGAGCACTTGGGGTTGTTTCCAATGTCTATATTGTCTTGTGTAGAAGCCTTTTGGGTATTCTTGCTTTTTCTCTCTGCCAATGGTGTTGATTATCTGAATACACTTCTCTTACTTATTTGTGGGGGTACACTACCAGTCCTTAGGGCATATTTCTGGCTCTGCACTCAGAGATTGTTCCTGGTAAGCTCAGGAAACCATATAGGGCACTGAAATTGAACACAGATTAACCATCTGCAAGGTAAAAGCTCTACCTGCTATCACTCTGATCCCTACACTTCTCTTATTGGGGTATGAAAGTATATCCCCTATTTTTATGGTATCGTGTTAGGTAGCAAGTTTTTAATACATCAGAGTTAAATTTTGTATAAACTTAGCAATCAAGATTCATCCTTTTTTGTTTGTTTTGAGGGCATATCTGATAGTGATAATGTGATAACTCCTGACTATGTTCTCCAGGATAAATCTTTGTAAGGCTAAGCAGATCATATGCAGTGCCTGGGATCAAACTCTGGTCATCCACATACAAGGCAAACACTCTACCTGCTGTACAAACTCTCTGGCCCAATATTTACCTTTTTAGAAGGGAGGAACTTACACTAGGTTGTGCTTGATAGTTGCTCACCAGTAATGCTGAGATAA
>PVKC010011007.1:0-25141 GCA_004027635.1 Crocidura indochinensis
TCCAGTCAAGAATGCTACCTGCTCCCTATGGCTGCAAATCATTTCTCAAATTCAACAAGACATGTTGTGTGATGAAATGTGCTTTGAATTTCACCCCCCACAATAATATCTCAAAATGGGGAAGTCTATATTTCTTGTATATGTTTAATACCTCTATAATAACACCAAAATGGGTATCTCAAAATATCAATATCTCAAAATGGGGAAGTCTATATTTCCTTTATATGTTTAATACCTCTATAATAATACCACCTAGTCTGTTTATTCCCAAATGTAAGTTAGCCTCTTAAACAGCTTTTTTTTCTCTAATTCACTTTCTAATTTTATTTTAATTTATTTCTTCTATTGTATAAATATATATTTTTTATTTTCTCTCTTTAACTTCACCTGTTTTGGTACTGGTTGGTACGAAAACCTACTTCTACAAAAAGTCTTGCCTGGGATAAAAGCTCAGGTCAAAACCAGAGCACTGAGATTGTGTAGCCTCTTACCCCAAATGCACCAGGACTATAATATGACGCCATCCTCTTTTGCATAGATATTCTAAATAAGGGGAATTATGCACAGAAGCAAGCTCTTCTCTACTAAGGATAAGAACTCTTACATTACAGGGATGTCTCCCACCCTGAGCATGTGTTCATGTGGTCCAAATTTAGGCTCCATGTGATTGGATAGCAACTGTCCAACCCAGAATCCCAGATCCCAGTCACAGAACCAAAAGAATATTCTTTAAAAAATTATACTTTTAGGGGCCAGAGAGATAGCATGGAGGTATGGCATTTGTCTTGCATGCAGAAGGATGGTGGTTCGAATCCCGGCATCCATATGGTTCCCTGAGCCTGCCAGGAGCGATTTCTGCCCATAGAGCCAGGAGTAACCCTTAAGCTCTGCCGGGTGTGATCCAAAAACCTATATATATATTTTTTTTTTAAGAGTCGGAGTGGTGGTGCAGTGCTAGAGCATATGCAAACAGCTAACCCACGAAGGATTGTTTAATCTCCCAGCATGCTATATGGTTCCCTCCCCCGCCCCCCCCACACACACACACAAGCCAGGAGTGATTTCTGAGCACAGAGCCAGGAATAACACCCTGAACGTCACTGGGTGTGGCCCAAAAGCAAAACAAAACAAAACAAAACAAAATTATACTTTTACTTCTACAATGTCAGTGTTGTACAGGAAGAAAAATAAGTCTGAGCACATTTATTAGATTAAGAAGCTGTACATATGAACATGGGGAGAAAGAAGAGAAAAAAATTAATGTGCCAATATATTAGCTATGGCAAGCTTAAGCAAAAGACACAATTGGAGCGTTTTATCCTAGTTTTTCTGTAATAGACTAGAAAATATCTTTCTAAGCATAAAATTTTGAAATTTTGAAAATTTGAAACAGACTAAAGATTATTTCCCCACCCACCTACCTTCACTTCTTCCCAGAAAGGAGGACTGTAGAAACACTATTGCTATTTTCACAGTTTCATAATCAGATCTGGACACAAAATCTGAATATAAATTATAAACGACATGGAGACATCTCTGCTCCAGAGCTCTCTTGAGATTCAGTTCTCAATCTTTAGTGTCAGACCTTGAAGGTAGAGCTATTATAGTTGTACCATACAAGACCATCTCATCCAGACATGATTACAACTTGTACTTCATTTTTTTCTGATACACAAGTTGTGAACTTATTCAGACAATCGAATTGACATGACCTTATACAATGAAAGCTTTTGTTGTAAAAAAAGAAATGGGGGGATTCTGATTTTTAAAATAATAGATCATTTTATTTGGCTAACGTATAGTAAAAATTAAAAGAAACTGGTAAATGTATCAAACCAAATAGCAATCACATAACTTTATTTTAAGTATCACATTTTGCCAGTGTAACAGGGATATTTAAAAACAAACGTAATACTTGGAGTTAGAATGAAAACAAAAGAACGAAGTGAGTAAGTAGAGGGGAATCAATAATATGAAGAGTGGGAAAAGAATTATCAATATAGATAAAAGAGAAAATAAGATCTTAAAGAAATAAATGTGTATAGAGAATGTTTTATTACCTACTTCAAGTTAATTTTAAAAAGGATGTCATAAAAAAGCCAGGTCTAATAAAAGGAAAAGGAAACAGAGCCCCAAAATCCAACAGAAGAAAAATAACATCTTTCAGAAAACAGACTAGCTTCCCAGAAACAGTCAGGTTTCATGAAGCTATTGAGAATATCAAATATCTTCTTAAAAATACAGTGGAAAATTTCACAGTTAGAGCAGATTAAGGTACTAATCTCTCTTCCAGTCACTGAGCTGGAACATTACAAGTTATCTAAGTGAAAAGATCATAAAGTTCCTTAAGAACACAGATCTCAAGAATTGAAGGCGAGTTGCAAAGTAACACTCTATGGGAGGCAGACAGTCATGAGTGTCTTTCGAAACAGCATCTTCAAATTTTGGAATTATGAATCTCTATGTAAAAAGCATTTAAATTAATAATGGTAATATAATAAAGGTGCAATAATAAGGATAATATGTTCAAGACTAAATAAAATTCTGGGGCCGAAGAGATAGCACAGTGGTAGGGCATTTGTCTTGCATGAGGCCAGTGCTGGAGGGACCCAGTTCGATTCCCAGCATCCCATGTGATCTCCAAATCTTCCAGGGGTGATTTTTTTTTTGTTTTTGGTTTTTGGGTCACACCCAGCAGTGCTCAGGGGTTATTCCTGGCTCCGTGCTCAGAAATTGCTCCTGGCAGGCATGAGGGACCATATGGGGTACTGGGATTCGAACCGATGACCTTTTGCATGAAAGGCAAACACCTTACCTCCATGCTATCTCCCAGGCCCCATCAGGGGTGATTTTTGAGTGCAGAAGGAGGAGTAACCCTTGAGAACCACTGGATATGGCCCAAAAACCAATCAATAAATCTAACAATAAAGAAAAAAGTGGGGGTGGAGAGATAGCATGGAGGTAGGGTGTTTGCCTTGCATGCAGAATGACAGTGGTTCGAATCCCGGCATCCCATATGGTCCCCTGAGCCTGTCAGGAACGATTTCTGAGCATAGATCCAGGAGTAACCTCTAAGCACTGCCGAGTGTGACACCCCCCCCCAACAAAAACAAAGAAAAAAAAAAGGAAATTCTGATACAACTGACTAGTGATCCTTAAGAGAAATAACATATATCAAAGAGCAAACACTGACATGACATATTTCCTCACTGGTTTATTTTAATGCTCAGAATTCAATGACTTTATATATTTTATTATTGACAAGCCAGAAAATAAATCAAAAGTCACATAGAAAAAGCAAGAAGCTGAAAGAAAGTAGAGGATAAAAGGAATGAAAGATTTTTGGGCCCAGGTTAAAATGCTTTATGACATGTACTAAAGAAATTAAAGGACAATCAAGGAGAAAATTAAGCAATTTTAAATATAATTAACACTTCCTAAAAGGTATGTATATAAACAATAGGGAAATATTAAAACACTAGAAACAAATTCTATCTCAGAAACAGAGTTAACTGAAAGAGAAGCCCCCGAAAAGAAAGCTTTAAAGGAAGAAGTGATGTGAATTTCATAAAGATTTTCTCAAGGAAAAGCATTTCTCAGGTATAGACGGTTCTACAAAAAAGATTGTTACTCCATGGTTCAAAACTATTAGGCATCTCATTATTATGTATTTAATAAAACTATTAAGAATTTCATTAATAAAGCTAAAGACACAAGAGTTAATGGTAAAATGAAAATTTACAAATTTTGCATATGATATATAGAAAGGAAGACCTTAGAATAATATTTCAGGTTCTGGAGTGATAGAAAATCAGGTAAAGCATTTGCCTTGCATGCAGCTGACCCACAGTTGATCCACAGCAATCTATATGGTCCCTCTGAACACTGCCACAGTAATTTTTGAATCAGGAGTAAACTCTGAACACCATCAGGTGTGACCCCAAAACAAAACAAAATTTAGTTCATAGAACTATGATAATTGCAATTATAAATTCAGCAAAATGCCAAAGAAAAAATAAAATACCTGTTTATTCTTGACTTCTCTTGATAGACAATTATGAGTCATTGCTATATTATTTTGTTCAATTTATAGTTGTAATTATCATAGTATTAATCAGATTGACCTTATAACATGAACTATAACTAAATGTTAAACTTTGAATTAAGTTTCCTTTGGATTAAAACACTTTGAAATAATACAAAACTTCTACATTAACTAGCATGTACTTATGATATTCATGAGAGAAAAACTATACAAATGTAGAGTGGTATTATTGTTAGATTGAATGATTCAATAATGCTATGTTGTTAACACTTCCAATATTGATTCATTGATTCAATAAACATCAGATTACCAGCAGACTTTTATTTGTAGAAATAAATGAGCTAATTCTAAATTTTAATGAAATGCATAAAACCTATTATAGCCAACACAATTTTGAAGATAAAAGTAAAGAATACTCAAAATACAATTGCTATGTATATTCAAGATTTTTGAGTAAAATCTGTTAATTAAATTAGCATGCAGATAGACAAGTTGATTAATGGAATAGGATAAAATAAAATCCATCTTTGTAAGTTTCTGATAATTAAAAGTGTTTATTGTGTTTTAAAATTTTGTAAGTTTTGTACATTGAATGAGAAATAGGACAAGGTGATATTTGGATTCTGTGTGTGTGTGTGTGTGTGTGTGTGTGTGTGTGTGTGTGTGTGTGTTTTAATGATTTTTGTGATCACACCCAGCTGGGCTGAGTTTACTCCTGACTCTACTCAAGGATCACTCCTGTGAAAATATGTGTACAAAAATTGTACTGAGGAACAAGCACAGGTCAGCTACATGTAGGGTAAGTATTTTACCCACTATACTATCTCTATTTAAAGTCCTTTAACAGTCTTTTGTACTCTTTCATGATTCTAAGAGTTCACTTTTCAATAAGTATAATTTCTGAATGCATTCTCCAAACAAGTAAAGCAATCCTACTTTGTCTCTTTAATAGTATATCTGTAATGATATTGATTTGGGTGTTCACTTAAAAAAAAAAAGCTAAGGACAGTAGGCCTGGAGTTGAAACATTGAATGCCTGAAATTATCATGAGCATCTTTGTAAATTTTGGTGAATAAAATTAAAAATAAAACTATACCAACCTAGAAAAATCCATCAGTTCTTAGAATAAATATTTATTTTGAACAAAAGTACATGAAAATGCCAATATGTTAGATAAAATGTGGAGAAAGGGGGCCACAAATTTTGAATTTTGAAAGGGAGAAAGGAAGAAATGTAATTAGTAGATTGCCTGTCATATTTAATATTGTTTGAGAATAAAGCATAAAACATATTTATCATAGATCATTTAATAAAATACAGCCTTACAAAGTACTTCCGTTTTCTATAGCTTCTAAACCCTAAAAACTTTACTTCATTTGAAAATATTTTAGATAATTATTAGGTAATAGTAATGTAAAAGAAACAGACATGTCATTAATTTTCAAGTAGTATCGGTAGACAAAAACAAGAAACCTTAGTTATAGAATATCGCAGGCAGAATCCAACTCCTTTCTCCCTTTATTCTCTTTTCCAATCCTATCATTAGCTTTTATTATCAAAGTAGCACCTGAATATATTTCTTTTCTTTTCATTGCATTGTACCTGAATTATGTTAATGAAAAATCAAGACATTTGGAACCAGATAGACCCTAATTTTAAATCTTTGTTATGCTGTCTTGTTGGATATGAGAACTGGAATATATTATATAATTCTCCTAGGATTTAAAAGCCCTAGTTATAAAAGGGCTTTTTGGAAGACTATACAGTACAATGTTTGTCTTTTTTTTAGGCATCTTTCCTGTAACTAGGTCCTACCTATAAGTATAATTTATGATTTTGAGATTATGAGTCATTTCAATACAAGTAATATTCTACCTTTATTGTCTTGCATAACTTAAATTTTTCCCTTAATGAGAAACTATATATAGATGTAAATTTTATTTTATGCATTTCCTGATTACTTATTGCCTTTGGATATTTTTTCCAAATTTACAAAGTGGACTATTTGAAGAATTCAATCATCTGTTTCATAGATATTTTTTCATACTATTTTCCTCGTTTATAGTTGCTATCTCCGCTAAACAAAAATTTCTGTTCATGAATGGAGATGAAATTATTGTAAGATATGTCTCAGCTAATTGTGGGTTTTACCCAAGAAGTGATCTTGGGAGCATTGACCCAGATTCTCTGTTTTCTTTTACTCTTCTATACAGAAAGTATAGCAATACTCATTTTACTTATTTCAAAGTTTAAGTGAAATTAACAGTAATGTAGGACAGAGATACAGTTCTGTGATGGAGCCTGTGTATCTCATGTATGAAATTCTGGATTCCATCACGGTCATTGAAAATTATCTCGTTAGGTTGCAAAATTCTATAGAAATGTAATAGTAATATAGTTCGTTATTGTAACTAGGCTATGATAGTCGTGAACTTCTTTTTTTTTTTTTTTATTTGGGTCACACCCGGCAGCGCTCAGGGGCTTCTCCTAGCTCTACTCTCAGAAATCACTCCTGGCAGGCTCAGGGACCATATGGGATGCTGGTATTCGAACCACCATCATTTTGTATGCAAGGCAAACGCCTTACCTCCATGCTATCCCTAGCATGGAGTCGTGAACTTCTTAAGTTTGCTGAATGTTTATTCAACTAAAAGATTTGTCTTACTGTACCCAGGCAATACACATTCTGTATCATGAACCAGCCTTTGATTTGAAATTTCCTTGAGAAATGTTCTTTGTTGACAGATCACATCAGTGAACTGTAGCTATCTTTGATCTGTCTTAGAAGTTGTGATTTGCCATTGTAAAAGTACTCAAAAGATCAAGCTTAATAAAAGTTCATCAGTAATAGGGAAAAATAATTTTGGATCCCAATCAAAGGCTTTTACTAAGTCTTTTAGAGCTCCAGCGATAAACTTGATAAACTAACATGAAGTCTTAGAGAGGATTTAGAAAGGGATTTAGTAAGTCAATTTCATCACTGTTGTGCTCTTTCTCTGGTTGCCAAGGTAACAGAATCTTGGGATTCCCAGAATTATTTTTTTCTAAACTAACATCAGAAAAAAAATTATTGGTCAACTTATTAATTGCAAGTATGTCCACATAAATTTCTAGAAGTTAATATCTGAAAAGAAATTAAGTTCTATTGTTTTATTGCTCCAGACAAACGTATATTTTCAAAAATATATCTTGCTGTTTTTCCCTCTTAACATCTCTGTCTTTAAATTATACAAGGATTTGATTTGTGGTTTCTGTTATTGCCGACTATTTTCTGTGACCTGCCTGACTCTGCTAAATGCTGAAATATCTCTAATCTTTACAGAGAAAAATAAATGTATCCCTATTAGGAATGAATATATATGCCAAAAGCATATGATGCCCTAGGACAGTGTACTTCTGTATTTATTTATTGAATCAGTATTTAGTTTTTAAAATATATACTGTTATAGATCTTATGGGAAATTTTATTTTAAAAATAAAATAGCTATATAACATGATTTTTGACCTCAGGAACCACACTTGAGTGAAGGAGATCAATACTTAGTAGTAAAGTACATAGTAAAAGTTGCAATATAACTGCAATATTCAAAGGTAATTGCATATCTTATTAATGATGTAATAATGTATCTTGATAATAATGTATCAAGGAGTCAGATTAGAGAGAGAGTATATGTGGGGTTATTGTTGGAGACATAGTGTCAAGAATAGAAGTATAGGAGGTGAGAATATTGATACTTAAAACCTAGTATAAACAACTTTAAAAAAATTTAATTTTTTGCCCGGAGAGATAGCACAGCGGTGTTTGCCTTGCAAGCAGCCGATCCAGGACCAAAGGTGGTTGGTTCGAATCCCAGTGTCCCATATGGTCCCCCGTGCCTGCCAGGAGCTATTTCTGAGCAGACAGCCAGGAGTATCCCCTGAGCACCGCGGGGTGTGGCCCAAAAACCAAAAAAAAAAATTTTTTTTAATTTAATTTTTAAATGACCCCTCACTTTTTTGTTCTCATTTTCTAAAACTCTTAATTCACTGTTTAATTCAAAAGAATTTCCAGCTCCTCAAAAAGTCCACTGTATCTCAGGAGAAAAAAACCTGACTGTGAAGGTTTGCAAGTAAAGTGACTAGCTTTAGGCTGATGTAAAAGTGTGAAAATACCTTTTTATTTGTATTTTTTCTAATTTGTATTTATATTTCTTTCTAAGGTTTTTATATAATGATCACCAATAAAAAATAACAGAAGCAATTTGGCAGAGAGGCGAGATCAGCAGCAATAAAAGCTTATATTAGACAAATAAAAGTCTATATTACATAACTCAAGCAGAAACAACTATAGGCATAAAGATATAGCTAAATCTCAATATTTAGGCTGATGTACAATAGTATCTATTCATTTTCAAACAGATTTTCAACTTTTATATTAAACACATTTTATAATATAATTTTAAAACATATTAAACTTTTTTGGACAATAAAATTAAGACCAAAAAGAATAATGGCTAATTATACCTAAGAGATATCTAATCATTTTCAACCATGCAGAAAACATCCAATATATATTCATTTTAAAAATTCTCAGCAGATTAGAAATTAGAACTTCCTTAACAGTATAGCAGTGATAATATTATTTACCATTTTGTTAGTCTATTTCTTTTTGGGGGGAGTCACACTCAGCAGCGCTCAGGGGTTACTCCTGGCTCTACGCTTAGAAATCTCTCCTGGCAGGCTCAGGGGACCACATGGGATGCCGGGATTTGAACCACCTTCCTTCTGCATGCAAGGCAAATACCCTGCCTCCATGCTGTCTCTCCAGCCCCCTTGTTTGTCTATTTCTTTTAGAATCGATATATGTCTTTCAAAGAAACTGTCCATTTAACCTGCATTGCAGAATGGTATGGAAATAAAATTTTCAACATATTTTATACTACCTCAGTGTTTATAGGCTATTTATTAATGGCTACTCTCGCTTGTAATTTAAGTCTCTTTCCTCTCCTTTTCTCTAGTGCCTCTGTCTCTGTCTCTCTCTCTTTCTCTCTCTCTCTCTCTCTCTCTCTCTCACACACACACACACACACACACACACACACACAAAGTTTCTCTCTCCACTATTTCATCTATTTCCCTCTCTGCTCCCATCACTCATTTTTATTTTAATTTATTGGATATTCTGATAAAATTTTCACTAGAGGGTTTCAAAAAGAATCGCATTCAAATTATACATGATCACTATAATCAACATTTAAAATTCCTTCTTTCCAAGGAACAGAGAGAAGAAGAGAATTCACTCTACTGTCAGGTAAATTAATCAGTGGAAGGAAAATCAGGCCATGATTCTTTAATTTTATTTTTACTTTTATGTTGAAACCATTTTTGAGTTGTAGAAGTTACAAGAATTATAGTGTATCTCTCACCCATCTTTCTTAAAAAATTAAAATGTCACATAAGTATTGTAATACTATTACTATGATATGAATACAAAACACTTCTGACCAAGTGTGTGAATTTTCCACACAAAACAATGCTCCAGTTCTCTGCAGATATCAGTTGGATATCTGGTAATTAATACAGTTCTACCACTAATTACCTATAGTAGGGAGACCTACAGACTGGGAGCTTTGTCTATAATATTGTTCCAACTTCCGGTAATCTCAAGAAATTGATACCTATGTTATTCACACTTCTGTGTCATTTAATTATAAAATTGGGGTTTCATGATACTATTCTCAAGTTTGATGATTTTATGCAATAGCTAAGATAACTTTGCAAAGCATACCTTTATTACTGGTTTATTATAAAATATATCACAAGATGAAAATGAATAGCAGATAAAAAGGTAAATTGAAAAAATTTTGGAAGTGTTCCAAACTTCTCTTATAAGAAACTTCATTGAGGGACCCGGGAGATAGCATGGAGGTAAGGCGTTTGCCTTTCATACAAAAGGTCATCGAATCGAACCCCGGTGCCCCATATGGTCCCCCGTGCCTGCCAGGAGCAATTTCTGAGCATGGAGCCAGGAGTAACTCCTGAGCTCTGCCGGGTGTGACCCAAAAACAAAAAACAAAAAAACAAAAAAAAAAACAAACAAAAAAAAAGAAACTTCATTGAATTAGTCCTCATAAAATTTGGTCCGCTACCCTTTCAGCACAAGGTACATTCATCAATGCAGGAACTATGGATACACAATTGTTTATGGTTTTGATAGAAGTTCAATTATTTGGTTAGGTGAAGTTAATTAAACCAATGGCTATCGTTGGCCATTAAGAGCTTAGCTCAGTTTCTTCCCTCCATGGACATCAGAGGGTAGGGCTGATGGTTTCAATCTCCTAATCATGTAGGTAGGTCCTATAGAAACAACCAGGTTCCATCCTGACACTATTCAGAAGCCTACAAAATGTCACAAAATTAGTATCAACTGTGTGATTATAAAGAGGTATATATACATTTTTGTATATAAATATATTTATATATATCCATCTATAAAACAAATTATGCTCCTCTTAACCAACACTTATGACATGAAATTTGAAGGTGTTTTTTTTTTCAAGTGTTTTAAGACCGACCTGCCATTTTGGGGAAACAAGTACCAAATACGTAATTCTTGATATAACATTACAGGTACATTTATATAAAAAGTAATACAGGTAAATATACTCAGAGATAGATTATAAACTTTATTTGAATTTCTTCAAGAGCAAATGCTGGTTTTTTTCCTATTAAGAATATCTTTCTGAATTTTTCCTCAGAACAAAATGTTCCTAGCAATCAAGCAATCAAGAGAGATGTTATTCTCTAAAGCTGTGTGAAGGAAATAAGCAACATAAGTAGGGAATTTTATGAGAATACACAAACCATACAAAACTATAAAAACACATTTTTAACCAATATTTTAAAAATAAACTCTTGGACCAGAGAGACAGGACAGCATAGGGCATTTACCTTGCATGAGGTTGATCCAGGACCTGGGTTTGATTACTAGCAACCCATGTGGTTCCCTGAGCCTGCCACTACACTCTACCTTGGGGCCAGAAAGTCCATATAGAAGGTAAAGCACTTAACTCACTTTACATTTAACCAATACTGGTTTGTTTACTGGAATCACGTATGATTTTATAAATATTGCCAGGAATGATTCCTGAACACAGAGCCAGAAATAGCCTCTGATCCCCTTCAAAAATCCCACAATTATAAATTAAACTTTTCCCCAAACAGACGAATATACAGTCACATTATTCTATGCCTCCAATAGAATAACCTCAAAATGGAATTTGTTTTAGAGAGATTTATTGTTGAGTTTGCCTCTAAAATAAAGCAAGAACTATTCAGAAAGGTCAGAAGAAGTATCAATACATTGAAAGTATTTCAAGTTTGTGAGATAAAAGAGGCTAAGAGTAACAGGCAACATCCCATACACATCTCTTCTAAAAAGGTTGCAGTTGGTCCATCAAGGAATTTCTAAGCCAAAAACATCTATAGGGTGTATCCTGGTATACTGCATCAGTCCAAATTCATTATTCTGTCATCATGGGTTTTTTGATGACTGGTCCATAGATGATATGGTTGGTACAAATGTTCTGAATTCTTTGAAGAGCAACTGGTGCCAATCCCACTTCTTCTATAAGAAATTGAAGAGATAGATTTTGCATTCACTTTGCATAAAATTTATTTTAGAATTACTCCCCCACCCAATAGCTTAAAGGTATTATCACAGCATTTCAATTGCACAATTTTGATGGGGCATGCATAATCCATTTCTTTTTTATGTCTATAATATCATCTCTGTATCTGTTTTCTCTTCATTTTCAATGATCAGATTTAAATATATTCTAGTAGGTGTGTTTTATTTATTTATTTTCCTTTCTTGTGTTTTTATGAACATCTTGGGAGTTCTAGTTTTATAACTTACTATTTTGAGAAAAATTTGGCTATTTTCTCTTCAAATATTTTTCTGCTTTATTATTCTCTCATATATGTTCTTAAAAGAGTCAAATTGCAGGTGTGACATGTCACATATAACAGTGTCCATGTGACACCCTTCCACACAGCTATTAGAGATTTTTTTTTTATTTTCTGCTATTACTTTTTGTGATTGGGTTTCAGTATTTTCTCTTCAACTATTTCAGAGCATCAATTCTTATCTCAGTTGTGTTGAATCTACTGACAGACCTGGCAAATAAATTATTTTCTCATACAAATAAAAAATTGATACTTATTTTTTAGAATCCAACTATAACAAAATCATATTTATTTTTAGTTTATTATATATAGGTAGTTATATTATCATAATACTGTTAAACTTTATGTCATTGATACACCAATAATAATGACATAATAATCACACCAAACCACCACCATCCTGTATCTCTCAAATTTTGTCTTCCTACCCCATCTCTCCTTCAATTTGTAGCAATTGTTTTTCTATCTCCAGGCCAAGAGCTTGTCATTATTCAGTACTATCTGGTCACTTGACTATATTCTACAGATGGGTGAAAACATCTGATATTTTTCCTTCTCTGACTGATTTCATTGTACATATATGTCAGAATTTCTTGATCTATTCTTCCATAGGCAGATCATTCAAATCTTACCTATTACATTGAATGCTACAATGAACATAAGTGTACCAAGAAGTTTGGATAACTGTTTTTGTATTTTGGAATGAGTTCCAAGAGGAGGAATTTTAGTCCTGTTATGGGTTCTTGAAAAAAAAAAAATCTCCAATCTGTTTTTCACACAAGTTGACCTATTCAATATTCCATTTAATAGTGATGAAAAGTTCCTTTCCCAATACAGGTTCTTTTCCTTCTTTTTGATAAATGCCATTCTCACTAGTGTGAGATAATGTCATTATTGTTTTGATCTGCATTTCCCTAACAATTAGTTATAATGAATAGTTTTTTCTATATCTAATATCCATACATGTGGTTTGTGGTATATCTTCTTTGATGTAATTATCTTTTCATCTGCTCTCTTTCTTGGATATAGTTACTGGATTTGTGTGTGTGTGTGTGTGTGTGTGTGTGTGTTGTGTGTGTGTGTGTGCGTGTATGTGTGGTGAGCTCTGTGAATGCTTTATAAATCTTATATATTATACCTTTATATGATGTACTGGGTGAAAATATTTTCTCCCTTCATCATGTTTTTTTTAGTTTGGCTTGAGTTTCTTTTGATGCTTTTTAATTTAATGAGTTTATTTTTGTTTTGCTTTATGCTTTTTGGTCTCTGCCTCTGAAGTTAAATCACTGAAAACAACTCTGATGTCCTTTTTCTGGAAAATTCCGACTATGTTTTCATCACTGTGTTTTGTGGACTCTTATCTAAATTTGATATTTAATCCACTTTGAATTAATTTTTGTTAATATTGTGAGGCATGGTTCAAATTTTATTTTTTACATGTTATCTAGTTTTACCTATGAGCATGTTATCATAGTTTTACCTATGAACTGGTATTTATTTAAACTGTGAAAGATTTTGCTTTTTCAAAATAAAGTCAAATGTATGGATCTGCACTCTAGGAAAGTGAAGGCACTTCTTGGTATGAGATTCTTGAAACAACACTTACCATTCCATTTTGTGATTCTCATTTTGTTATTATATAGCAAAATGTAAATTTAGTTATAATTTACTTGATAGGAGGAAAATAATCATTTAAAATAGTCATTAAAATATACATCTCTAAAGTACTAGTTATCAATATTTCTCAAATAGTTTCATAACTGAGTAACAGAGTAAAGATATAATTCATGTAGAAAAAAAGATAAAAAGAAGTAGGAATTCTACAATACCTAAGAAGTATTTTCTTTTTTACCAGAGACAATTAGGAGAGAAAAAATGAGGCACTGGCTAAAACATTGAAAAGTTAATAGAAGAAAGATATTTAAATAGGAATATCTTAGACACATTAAATATATTTTTCTAAATTGAATATGAGCTGTAATTCAGAAATTCATAGCTAAACAAGATATGGCCTACTAAAATATCTCACATAAACTATACTGAAATATTAACATAGATCTTTGTACAAACTAAACCAGAAAAAAAGTATAACAAAAAGTATAACAAGCAACATACCTATAAAACAGTTTTGTTCATTTTAAACTTTTCAAGGAATTTTTGGGAATTTCAAGGAATGCAAAGACCAATTTTAACACTACACACATCATTTGTATTCCTGGTACAATTTATTATGGAACAATATATGAGTACTTTTAAGTGTACTTGACAATCAAAATAAAATCTTCTTAAGCTCAAAAACATATTTTAATTCAAATTCATAGGGGACAAAGAACATTAAATTAACAATAGTCAATTTTTCTTGGAAATAATTTAAGTTTTGCTTAATAAATTAAACTATTTGTGCTAGACCACTGATTTGCTTTTGACAGTAGACATGGGAGTCTACACAAATGTTTTTATGCTCTATTCTTTTTCATTATATTTTTTCTATACTAATAAATTTAAACAACAAAAGTCCAATTCTGACATTTGCTCTTCAAGCTCGTTTTCTTCCTTGAACATATATCTTCCTACATGTCTCTATTTATCTTTGTTTGCTATTTTATTTCTATTCTAGAAAAGTTTGTGATCTCTCTTGAAGACTTGTTTTCTTTCTTCCTCTCCCTTCACATCTTTCTAAATAAGTTTCATTCAATGAAGATTATCTTGCTTCACTAAAAAGGAAAAAACAAAATCACCGAATTCTGACTGTTACTTGGGGCTCAACCTAAGTACAACCAATACCACGTTTGGATTATCCAGTGTCAACCACAAGGTTGATCAGCATGTCTGTATTCTTCAGACCTTTATCAGGAATGCCTTATTCTGAATGATACTGTGACTCAAGATCATAAAAATAAAATATATATATATTGGAGGACACAGCTATGATTGAACTCAAACCAAAGCTAATGAAAGACTTGATTAAAGCATAAGTACACTTCAGTTTTTACATATTTTAATATTATTTTTTCTGTTAAATAGGATCATTTGTATTTTACGTCTATTCCATTTCTGTGATTGCTCATTATTTCAAAAATAATTACATTGTATTTAATCATTTTGTTTATTTGTTTGTTTGTTTTGGGGTCACACCCGGCAGTGCTCAAGGGTTCCTCCTGGCTCCACACTCAGAAATCGCTCCTGTCATGCTCGGGGGACCATATGAGATGCCAGATTCAAAGCAATGACCTTCCGCATGAAAGGCAAATGCCTTACCTCCATATTATCTCTCTGGCCCCTTATTTAATCATTTGCCCTACATAGTTTGAATACCTGTTGTCTGTTTGAGAACGAACATCCCAGTTCACTATTACTAAAGAATTTTTCTTTTTGCTATTCTTAAATGGTTTTGATCTTATTTTTCGCAATCCACTTTTTAAATTATATCTCTAAGTTTGGAATTCTCTCTGAACATAGTAATATCATGCCTCATTTTATTTATTTCCAAATATTAACACCTACTTATGTCCTTATAATCTGAAAACTCATATATCAGACCTTACATTTATCACATGGTATCCATACAGCTAATTCTTTACAATGATCATCTTCCAATATTCTCAATATCACATTAAATAGATAACACAAAGGGGGTGTAAACTAGAGAAGTTTTGCTTGTGTTAAATATTCAGTGTTTTCTTTTCCCCATTATGATTGCCCCTTGCTAAGTAAACATGCTTATTTTCTTAGTTATGTTGCTTAAGATGAGCACCCAATAATGGTTTTTTTTTAAAGTCTATTTTTCAGAAAAATAATAACCAACTAACATTTTGACAATCACAATGAAAAACAACCAGTTTTTCTCTCTATGTCAGAAGACCTTTTCAGATGTCTTGAGTAAAGTTCATAGTAAAATTATGTTTGATCCCTGATAACTTTAATTGGCCTCTTATCAGGAAAAGATACCGTGAACCATATTGTTTATAATCTCATGACTTCCTGTGTTTACCATCTACATGTCAATAAATTAGGTCACAGAGAAGAAACTAAAAATAAATCTAATCAAATAGAATTATAATTGTAAAAATAGAATATAGTTTTTCAGATATAATTTTTTCAGATGTAAAGAATACAAAAATAAAACTATTAGAAACAAAAGACCATTTGATTATCAGTCCACATTAATTAATGGCAAGCAAGTTCATAAACTTCCTTAGGTCATGCTTTTTAATATCTAAAGTATAAAGAAAATGACTAATTGGTACATGCCATGGGAATATTATGAATATCAAATGAAAATATGCATGAACATCCTGATAATTAAAACATGCATAAATATGTTAAATTCATCAAACCATGAACTACACTATCTCTTGAATCCATCGTTTACTTTTATGATGTGTTTATAATTTAAAGATCTGTCCAATTATAGATCTATCTATTCTCTATTTTAGTTTCTCAGAGTAAGACTGAAAGATTTTTATTTCACATATTTTTAAGTGACAGCATCTGCCAAAATTACTGTGTTGAAAAGGATTCTCAAGATTTAATTTAATAGGAGTAAATATTGTTGATAACTAATTATACCTACAGTGAGAACAAATATGAGAGTACAAAAAAATCATGATGTACCTTGGCAATAGCTTCTTAAAGATTCAAGAGAGTCATTTGAATAAACTATGTATTCTTTACCAACTCCAGGACCAACAATAACATTAAAATATAAAAGATTGATATTGTTTATTATTAGTATTGTCTATTCAGACAAAAATATGACACAGTCTTTACTTGGGTACTTAATAGCATAGCATCATTGTATAACCTTAACAATTAATTGAAGCTATTACTTGATGCTAGCTGTCAAGTTGCTAAAAATGAGGAGAATGTTAGTGCTTTGATCAAGTATTTCCTATATTGCTTTACTCAAAAAAAAACCTGACTTTTTTCACAATATAGAATTGTTCTTTAGTATAAGGATAAAAATAGGTAAGTTAATCTCCTAATATGTTGTCAGGGACTATGAAAGACAAATTAAAATCACATTATAATTATAAGTTGCTATTAATGTATGTCAAGAAAACATCCTAACATTTTTTTTCTCAAAAATGGAAGTCTGAAGTAAAAGTATGACAATGCACAAGTTTCGTAAGAAGTATTTTTCCAAAATGTCAATATAAAGGGTCCATTTTATTTGAAGGAATGATAAAAGCTTCAGAGAAAGGCACAGCTCAGGAAATTCATACTCTTGAAACTATTTTTAGAAGAAGCCTTAAAGAACTTCTTTATTTATTTTAATATGTATTTAAAATAATTAAAAAATTTACAAACATGTTTGCTGTTGGGCCTCAGTCATACAAAGAACAGCCCCCTTCACTTCTGCAACATTCCCATCACCAATCCCCCCAACTCCCTCCTCCTCTACCCCCTGCCTGTATTCAGTATTGAACTTGTCTCACTCATTATCATTGTTATAATAGTTTTTAGTGTAGTTATTTCTCTAACTGTACTCACCACCCTTTGTGGTAAGTTTCATATCATAAGCCCATTCTTTCAGCCATCATCTCTATTGTCTCTGGGTATTATTATAATAATGTCTTTTATTTTTCTTAAAATCCATACGTGAGTGAAACTATTCTATGTCTATATCTCACCTTCTGACTTATTTCACTTAGAATAATACTTTCCATGTTCATCCATGTATAGGAAAATTTTATGACTTCATCTCTTCTGACAGCTGCATAGTATTTTATTGTGTATATGTACCACATTTTTTAAGCACTAATCTGTTGTCAAGCTTCTGGGTTGTTTCTACATGTTGGCTATTGTAAATAGCACTGCAATGAATATAGGTGTGCAGAAGGCATTTTTGTATTGTGTTTATGTGTTCCTAGGATATATCCCTATGAGTGGTATAGATGGATCACATGGGAGCTCTATGTCTAGATTTTTGAAGAATCTCCATATTGTATTCCATAAAGACTGAACTAGATGGCATTGCCACTAGCAATGAATAAAAGTTCCTTTATCCCCACATCTCTGCCAGCACTTATTCTTATTCTTTGTGATGTGTGCCAGACTCTGTGGCATAAAATGATACCTCATTGTTATTTTGATTTGCATTTCCTTTATTATTAGTGATATAGAGCATTTTTTCATGTATCTTTTGGCCATTTGTAGTTCTTCTTTGAAGAATTATCTGTTCATTTCTTCTCCCCTTTTTCAGTACCTTGTATATGTTAGATACTAGCCCTTTGTCTGAGAGGTGTTGGGTGTATAGTTTCTCCCATTCTGTGGATGGCCTTTGTATCTTAGTCATTATTTCCTTTGAGGTGCAGAAGCTTCAAAGACCTTCTTTAAAGAATGGAACAGACTTCCCAGAACAGAGTGCTGAGTATGGCCCTCATTCATGGTGTTTACTGCTGTCCACTATTAGGTTAAGAACAGTCTATTAGGGGTCGGGCGGTGGCGCTGGAGGTAAGGTGCCTGCACTAACCTAGGATGGACCGCGGTTCGATCCCCCGGTTCCCCATATGGTCCCCCATGCCTGCCAGGAGCGACTTCTGAGCGAATAGGCAGGAGTAACCCCTCAGCGTCACCGGGTGTGGCCCAAAAACCAAAAAAAAAAACAAAACAAAACAAAACAAAACAAAACAAAAAAAAACAGTCTATTAACTCCTAGCTGGCTAAGGGATTGGATACATTTCCAATGATTAACATTAATATTAAATGTTTTATGTCTTTTAAATATTCTCTTTCTTTGGATGAAATATTTTTAACTATTTAAGCCGATTTAGATTTTCTCTTTTAAATTTTCTAAATTATCTTACTACATTTTTTAGTAAGTTTGTAGAAATATACCCATTTTGACTAAACTCAAATATGTTTGCCAAGAGTTTTTTAACTATTTTTTTAATTTGACTGGGAAGACAGGATTATTGTCATAATGATACTAAGCTACAAAATAAAAGTCAATGCAATGTATTTTAGATAGCAGAGTTGAATACTTACCTATGTAAATATGTCTATTCATTATATTATATTGTGTTAAATTATTTCAAATTTTTATTTACATAGCTAATGTTATAGTAATCAGTAAACACAAATTGACTTTGTTGATCTATTTTTTTGAAAATTGTGTTTGCCATTTCTTTATGGTTCCTTGGATCCCGTTATATGAAATGAATTTGTTTTGTAGCTGCTCAGGGGGCAGGCTCGACCTAGGCACAATGGTGAGGGGATGGTCACACTGATGGTGGAATTGGTGTTGAACATTGGATTCCTGAAACAACTGTGTTATGTATAATTTTACAAATTACAGCATTCTAAGAACCAAACTATTTTTTTAATTTTTAAAAATGCATTTTTCTTTGTTTTTAAATTTCAATATCTGGTGATGAAATTATTCACCCTATAGGGTTTTTTTAACAGATAAAATATTTATATGATTGAGTTACAGTCATTCAGTATATAACAACCTTCACCAGTGCATGTTTCTACCAACAACATCAGCAGTTACAGTCTCACCCTCCATGACGCCCTCTTTACTCTCACCCACTCTCTCCGACCTAATACTGGGGCAGATATTTGACTTCTCTCTCTCTCTCTCTCTCTCTCTCTCTCTCTCTCTCTCTCTCTCTCTCTCTCTCTCTCTCTCTCATATGTGGTTTGGTTTGCACTACTGCTAATGAAGGGGTGCCATGAATGTTTCTTTTATATTAGATCCTTCTCTATTCTAACTTCACTCTCCACTCTTTGTAGCAAGCTTCCTACCATGAACTGGCTCTCCTAATCTTCATCTCTATTGTTTCTGGATATCATCCCCACATTGTCTTTTATTTTCTTTATGTCCTACAAATATCCCTCTGCCTCAATTCACTCAGAATAATACTCTTCATGTCTGTCCATGAATAAGCAAATTTCATGATTTCCTTTTTCCTACTGGTTGTATAGTATAGATATATCATAGTTTCTTTAGCCACTCATCTTTTGTCAGGTACTTTTGTCAGGGTTGTTTCCAGATGCTAGCTATTGCAAATATTACTGTAATGAACAAACAAGTGCAGAGGGCATTTTGTAATAAAAAAAAAAAAAACTTTTTCAACAGTCAACTTAGTGCATTGAAAAAGATGGGGTTAACTACAGAACATAGACAATTGAAAGGAGTAAAAAAATAAACATATTTGGCTTTAAGCTCCTGTTGAGTTGAAAGGGAACTAAACTGCATGAACTCAGGTTTCCCTGGGAACAATATTCTAACCACTCAGGTTTCCCTTGGAGGAAGGACACTATTTTGTGAAGGAACCCATGTGCTCAAACAAAGGGGGGCCCAGGCCCTGTCCCTTCCTTGTGACTGATTCGTCGCTGAGGGGAAGTCCCGCCCTCACCTCCACCTCATTCGTGTTGCCCTAGTTACTTGGCGAAGGCTCCACCCTCAAAGCTCCTCCCACTTCCTATCTTATATAGGGGGGAAACGGAAAGAACTGGGCTCTCTTGCCATGCGGGACCCAGGCTAATGGTTCTAGCCATGCGCTCTCTCTTGCCTCTGTCGCCATGGACATGCAGGAGCCTGGCTAATGGTTGTAGCCGATCAGAAAATAAATAAACTCACTTAACCTTTTTGTTTGGGCGTTAGTCTCTTCATTTATCTGGCCAGGCAGTGGAAATGGGGTATTTCGAACCCTAACACAATGAAGGATACAAGAAGCAGTCAATTATTTTAAAGATCATCAAAAAGCTAGAACCTCCCTATATCTTCTCCCTATATAATCTGACATTAGGCAGGTTTTGTCTCCTGTGAAAGACAAACCTGATCAGTCTGTTTGGAGCTGTTGGTAGATGCATTAAAGTTTTGTTCAGCTATAATCCTATCATGTGGTCTCATTCTTCAACTCCTATACCCTAACAATAATTACATATATTGAGGTCACTACAAAGGACATAGTGTAACATGCAAATGAATCAGTATTTCTTAATTCTGTGAAAATAGGGAATGTTAAAGCCAAAAATATCAATCAGTATTTCTTAATTCTGTGAGATTAGGGATGTTAAAGCCAAAAGAGTCTCTAGTAACTAAATATATGAGCATGGAAAGATCTTAAATATTTTCTTTTTTTTGTTTGTTTTGTTTTTTTTGGGTCACACCCGGCAGTGCTCAGGGGTTACTCCTGGCTCCATGCTCAGAAATTGCTCCTGGCAGGCACGGGGGACCATATGGGGCACCGGGATTCGAACTGATGACCTTTTTGCATGAAAGGCAAATTCCTTACCTCCATGCTATCTCCCGGGCCCCATGTAAATATTTTCTAAATGGAAAGGGAGGAGCTAAGAGAGTCAGCTGAGTTAAGCCAACCATTATAGATGTTAATATAATATAGACAGATGAGTCAAAAAGTGAGTCACCCAATATAATAAATGTTTTGAACTGGTATGTTCTGCATGTTGACCTAAAACTAAGAGCTTTCAAGTGTCATATCTTTTGGATGATTTCAGAATTACATTTTATGTATTTGGATAATCTTTTTTTATTTGTTTAATTTTGTGTTCCTTAGTAGTGAATCATTGAATGTCACATATGGCCTTAATTTGAAAAGTTTTCCCAATTGCCCTGGAAGAAGAAACTCTGTGTAGAAATTAACCCATATATATTCCAAGTATATTGAGATCAACAAGAAGACACTAACAGTCTCTTCAGAAGAATTGTATGTCCAATGACTCATTGACTTGATATTAGAAAGATCTCAACTTGGACAATTTTAAGGCCTTTCCCATCTTTTAGAATATTCTTATACTACATTTTGTTGTTTTGTATCTATCTTTGTATCTATCTTTTATATATATATATTTGTATCTTTTATAAAACTTTTATAAAACATATATATCTATGTTTTTGTATCTATCTTTTATAAAACTGTTACATAGGTTACCTTTGTTCTCTGCTCAATCTTTTTACGTTTTACTTCCAATTAGACATAATTAAGCTCAAATAATAACTAATAAATTACCTGCAAAAAAATCTCAGTGCTAAGACCTGATTTATTTTTCCCCTACCAAATTCATAGGTTGAAACTTTAACCCCAGGTGTAATTGTACTTGGAGGTAAATATTCCAGTAGGCAACTTGTTTTAAATAAATTCATAGTTACAGATTTCAAATAATAGGGTTGTTTGTGTGGGATCATGAGTGAGATAGAAAATATTATCCCATGACTGTACACAGCAAAACAGCAAACATTTGCAAGCCAGGACAAAAAATTTTCAAAATAATTCCATCATACTGGAACCCAGATGTTCTATTTCCAGCCTACAGAATTATGCAATAAGTTTTTGTTGTTCAAGTCAACTAATCCACAACATTTTCTTAGGGGAACCACAATCCATGTTAGCATCTGCCTCTTGGAAAAACCAACCTGTGAGAATTAATCCTGACTAAGCAATCAGGACAATTTCTTGGCTCCAAATGAAAATGGCAGAAACTAAGGAAACAAATAAATTGTAGACATAAATTTCCAATGCGCTTAAGTGCTTTATGAGTTGAGACTCAAGCTTTCTATTTAGAAAAGTGTCTTCTTAAGCCTAAATTACTCAAAGATAACCACCTGGTGAGCACAAAGCTATTCATCATATTCATGACTTGGGGAAAGGCTGCCTCAGGTCCCTGAGTTTCTGGCAGGTGGAAATGGAGAGATTGTCATTTCCAGTACGCCAAGTCCCCAGTGGTGCTGAATCACTTGAAATTCCAAACACCTGCTTTGTCCCCTGCCTAAGGCTTCTTAGCATCAGAATGCAAGACACTGCAGAGCTCAGAGACCAGTGATAAGGGGAGCCCATTGAGCCAGGAAAACAACAAATAACTTCATGGGAGCCTCTGGAAATATACCATTTCCAATCAAAACTTTGGACAGAAAAAAAAAAAACGGCCCTGCACTAAAAATTAATGGAACGGTTCAGATTTGTATAAGAATGCAGAATAATATGTTCTTGTCTTGTAATCAGCACCTTCTTATGTAAGATTTCTTAGTTCAGATTTTCATAAAAATTGGTACTCAGAAGGATAATAAAGCCTTCCCACATCATTAAATATAGGACAGTAACTAACTGATAGCACAGAGACACTGGCTTTAAAAGAATATAAGTTTGGAAAAGACTAGAAACAGAATAGCGTCTCCTTTTCCCTCTTAAGGATATACTTAGATTTTAAGAGCAAGAAAGCAAGGAAGAAGTGAGTAAAAGAGATGCATGCACTGAGAAGGTATACTTTCATATTTTTTCTAGTGCTGCTGACACTGTTGTAAAGTCTTTAAACAGGGTCCACACTACAGCTCTCAGAAACTTCCATTTAACCTTTAAGAGTCCTGAGGGAAGAGTTTGTAAGTTTGACAGATTCAGTATTCATTAACTTCTGTCTTTTGCCTTAGATATGATATGCCCTGGTTGCACATTTGAGAATCTATAAATATTTTCAGGTTCTTTTATTCACTAGTGAATTAGTTTATATTTTTAAGAATCAGAGACCATTTCTTGTTTTTTTGTCAGATGTTTCAAATGTAAGACTGAAAAACAAATAGGTGTTGCATAACCAATTACACAAAATTACATATACAGTCTAAACCTTTCTGTACAGCTTCTCTCTCTCACTTCCACTTACTTATTTGTCCTTCACTTACCTTTGTTTTCCTACTTTATGCATCGTATATTATCCACTAACCAACAAACAAGCCATGTGTAGTTACATTCTCCATCCTCCTTTTACTCATGGCTCCTTAGCCTGAAACCTTTTCTGATCATTTCAAACAGTAACAAATCTTCCTCTTCTGAGCTCTGACTTCTATGCCTTCTGTTTTCTCAGTGTTTTGCCAAAATCTCTTGTTGGGTGTCTATCTTTCCTGTCTACCATGTTTTCTCTGTACTCATCTTACTCTTAACTGGATTGTGGACTCTACGAAGGAAGAAACTAAATCATACTTTTTACTTTACCCATCAAGGCATGGCTCCTTGCCTTTTTTTCCTTCTAAATATTCAATATTTCATTCTCTAGGGTCAAATCTGAAAAGTGTCTTATAATCCTTTTCAGTTACTATAACTCTGTGTTTCTGTTTGTCAAGAATTGTCAAAAGAATTCTGTTTGTCAAAGAAGACAACTCTTCTTTCTATGAGGGAACAAGGTATTTTCATTTTTCTCTATCTGGAAGACTGTATCTGCTTTCAACTACCTCCCTGCCAATCATTGCATATATTCTCTCCAAGGATATTTCTTCTCAGCTAGATTCTATGAATCCTGAATGCAGAGGCTCTATCTTGTCTTTCAATTTTGTTAAGCAAAGACTTCTAAAGGCCTTTTGGGAGCCATGTTGATGCTCAGCTACTTCCGTAATATCTTCTTGTACCTTCAGGGCTAAAAAGCACATCTTCTTATGCATCTCTCATGTCACCTGTTGAACACATGATACTTGATGTGATGGATTATAGCTAGAAAATTCATCCATATTTAATTCATCTGAGTAATAACTATAAAATACACAGTCTAAGACTGGAGAAATAGTACAGGAGTTAAAGCATTTGCCTTGCATTTAGCTGATCTTGGTTCAAGCCCCAATATTAAATATGGTCCCCTGGCCAGAGCAAAGTATAAAGAATAATCCCTCAAAATCCCACAGTAAATAAGCAGCAGGAGACAGAATGGGAACAGATAGACTGGGAACAACCAGTCTGTGAGGCTGAAGTATATTTACAATATGCCAGTACACTGCTGTTTAAACACATTTATCTAACTCATTTTTTTTTCACAAGAGAATAAAAAATCAGAAATTAAGAAAAACCATCTAACCCCATTAAAAAATGGGAAAAAGAAATGAACAGACAAGTTCTCAAAGAAGAAATACAAATGGCCAACAGGCACATGAAAAAATGCTCCACATCACTAATCATCAGGGAGATGCAAATCAAAACAACAATGAGGTACCATCTCACACCACAGAAAATGGCACACATTGCAAAGAACAAGAACAATCAGTGCTGGCGGGGATATGGGGAGAAAGGAACTCTCATTCACTATTGGTGGGAATGTTGTCTAGTCCAGCCCTTATAGAAAACAATATGGAGTTTCCTCAAAAAAAAAAAAATCCCTGGAAATTGAGCTCCCATTTGATCCAGCTATACCACTCCTAATGA
>PVKC010011008.1:0-25136 GCA_004027635.1 Crocidura indochinensis
TACATATTTCTTAGCAGCACATCAAGCATTCTAAAGCCATAAAACTTATGTAACTCCTTAAACATTGAAGGCATAGTACTTTTTTACATTTCCATGCTTATGGAATTTTTGCTCACACCAAAAATTTTTGCTTATTGCTTCTGACTTTGCACTCAGGGCTCACTCTAGGTGGGGCCAGGACGATATGGAACCAGGGCCAGCCATGAGCAAGGCATCTGCCCTACCCGCTGTGCTCTCACTCTGGCCCAACCAGGCTTGTTTTTTGTTTGTTTGTTTTGTTAGTTTGTTTTTGTGCCACATCTGCCATTGCTCAGGGATTACTCCTGGCAGGCTCAGAGGACTATATTGGATGCTAGAGATCGAACTCGAGTTGGCTGCATGTAAAACATATAAAGCTGTGCTAGTGGCCCCATAGTTAGACTTGTTTTTAAGAGACCATTGTAGGTGCTAAAGGAACTGCTGCTGGCAGAAAATTTAAGAAAATAAGTAATAGTAGGTCTCTTGAGGAACTGATTGCATTGGTTGGAATCAAATGTTTGAGTACCAAGTGGAGAAGAGAGACAAGGATAATCTCGTCTTCCTCAAAACAAACATAAGACAAAAAGGAAAAAAGCTGAGGGAGTGGTAGAGAAAACTCAGTAATGAGAAATCTGTATGTAACCTCTGTTATATTCAGTTGGAGTGGTAGAGAAAACTCAGTAATGAGAAATCTGTATGTAACCTCTATTATATTCAGTTACTCCAAGGAAACAAGTGTGTACCTTCACAGAGGTTCTACTTTTTGTTTTGTTTTGGGGGTCATACCTGGCAATGCTCAGGGGTTTCTTTTGGCTCTGTACTCAGGAATTACTCCTGGCATTAGTTTCACCTATGAATCCTTCTTTCACCCTAAATCCTAAAGGCCAACACTAACTTTTTTGATAGGAGTATGCCTGGCAGTACTTGTGGTGCTGGAGATTGAATCTGGGCTGGCTTCATGTCAAGCATACTCTTAGTCTATTCAGCTATCTCTTTGAACCCCTGATACTAGTCTTTGTGTACTTACTTTTGCCTTTTCCAGAGTGTTATGGAGTTGAAATCATATAACATGCTGCTTGTTAATATATGATATTTAGAAGAAAATTACTTTGGCAGTGTTGACAATCACCTCATACACTTGCAAGTCAAATGTTCTATTGTTGAGCCCTATACTTGAGCCCTATACCAGCCCTATGTTGCTTTCTTTTTTTTGGGGGGGGGGGTCACTCCCGGCAGCCCTCAGGGGTTGCTCCTCACTCTATGCTCAGAAATCTCCCCTGGCAGGCATGGGAGACCGTATGGGATGCCAGGATTCGAACCAATGATCTTCTGCATAAAAGGCAAAAAAGCCTTACCTCCATGATATCTCTCCAACCCCCTATGTTGCTTTCTTTTTGACTAAGTTTTAACTTAGCATTTATGTCCTTCAAGTCTTTATGGATTTATTTCTTTTTAGATATATTAACTTATTTATTAAAGTACAGTCAATATGTTCAAGCTTGGCAATTATAAGTAAAATTATTACGGTGTATCTGTAGTAGATCTAAGTTTTCAAAAACATTTCGGAAAGCACCAAGAAGTATATTTGCTAAGCAAATATACTTGATCAGAGTATTTTATTTTGTGTTTACTTTGGGCCACACCAGGTGGCTCTGCACTCGGGATCACTCCTGGTCAGGTTTGAAGACAACCATTTGAGATGCTGGTATCAAAATCCAGTTGGCCACATGCAAGGCAAATCCCCTAACTGTAGTAATATTGCTGTGGTCTTGGTCAGAGTATTTGAAATGACTATATTACCAACAGTGTCTTGAGAATTGTCATTCTACTTTCTCACCAGTACTTGGTGTTACCTATGATTTTCTTCATCCCAGAAAGTATGTATTTGCATATTATTTTAATTTGAAAATTTCTAATTATCATCTTTTTCTATGCTTCTATTTTCTTTGTTGAAGTAATAATCTGTTGAATTATTTTGTTGTTGTTGAGGTAATTTGTCTGAATTTTTTTTTCTTTCCTTTGGTTTTTGGATCACACCCGGCAGCGCTCAGGGGTTCTTCCTGACTCTATGCTCAGGAATCACTTCTAGCAGGCTTGGGGGACCTTATGGGATGCCTGGATTCGAATCGCCGACCTTCTGCATGCAAGGCAAAAACCTTACCTCCATGCTATCTCCGGCCCCTGAATTTTTTTTGGTTTTGTTTTTGGGTTACACCCAGCAGTGCTCAGGGGCTACTCCTGGCTCTACACTCAGAAATCGCCCCAGCAGACTCAGGGGACCATATGGAATGCTGAACCACCGTCCTTCTGCATTCAAGACTAACGTCCTACCAGTATGCTATCTCTCTGGCCCCCATCTATCTGAATTTTTAACCATCTTTTTTATTTTTTTATTTTTTTATTTGTTTTGGGGTCATATCTGGCAGTACTTATGGGTTACTCCTGGCTCTGAGCTCAGGAATTACTCTTGGTGGGGCACTGGGAATAGTATGGGATGCTGGGGATCAGACTTGAGTAGGTTGCGTGCAAGGCAAGTGCCCTACCCACTGTACTATTACTCTGGCCCCTACACATCTTTTTATCAGGTAGTTCACTTCTTAAATTTGGGTAGTGTGTGTAGTTGGGCCACACCATTTAGAACCTGGCTCTGTGCTTATAGATTCCTCCTGGTGGTGCTTCTGGGATCATATGTTATACTGGGGATTTAACCAGGCCACGTGCAAGTTAAAGCACCTTAATTCTCTTCAGCCCCTTAATATTTGGTTTTAAGAATTCTTTGTATACCTTTAGAAATCAGTTTTTTTAAGCTGTGTCTTACAAATATCTTCTTGTAGTGTGCAGTTTGTCTTCTCATTTATTCGACATATCTTTTGCAGGGCAGAAGTTTTAAATTTTAATAATTCAACTTAATTATTTCTTTTTGGATCATAGCTATGATACTATATCTAAAAAGTCATTGATATGCATATACATATTCATTATGATTTCAGAATTTTATAATTTTGCATTTTACATTTTGACTATGATTTAGTTGTTGTATTGGTGAAAGGTATAAGATCTGTATTTCGATTAATTTTTTCATTTTCATTTTTGGTGTCTTGAGATATCCAGTTGTTCCATCTGCATTTGTTAAAAAGACTACCCTTTATCCATTGAGTTACTTAACTCCTTTGTCAAAGATCAGTTGACTATTTGTATGGTTCTATTTCTCTGCTCAGTATTCTGTGCAATTGATGTATTTTTCTATTCTTTGATGCTTTTTTTGTTTTGGGGCCACACCTGGCTGTGTTGCTGACTGTGCTCAGAAATCCCTTCTGGCTGTACTCAGGAGACTATTAGCAGTGCCAGGAATTGAACACAGGATCTTCCATGTGCAAGGCAGATTGCCTTAACTCTGTACTATCTCTCAGATCACTAATACTGTATTGAAAACATTATGAAAAATTTACAAATTAAATATTTGTCATTAAAAATTTCTTTTGTAACAAAATAAATGATAGAGCCCTGAGCTTATAAATTCAACCTCAGAGATAAGTACTGCACAGTTAAACATCTGACATAATGCTTTTCCAAGTTTTATTTATTTTTGTGATCCAGGATTAAAACACAGGGCCTCACATATGCAGGGTATATGCCAGTGGTCCTCAAACTGCGGCCCGCGGCCAAATGTTGTATTTGTTCCCGTTTTGTTTCTTCACATCAAAATAAGATGTATGCAGTGTGCATAGGAATTTGTTTGTAATTTTTGTTTTTACTATAGTCTGGCCCTCCAGTGATCTGAGGGACAGTGAACTGGGTCCCTGTTTAAAAAGTTTGAGGACCCCTGGTATATGCTATATCACTGAGTCATAAATTCAGCCCTGATTTTACATATTTTTAAAAAACTTTGTATTCTTTATAGTATATAAGGTGCAGCTGACCTCAGTTTGATATCCAGCACTATATATGGTCGTCAAGCATCTCCAGAGTTTATTTCTGAAGATAACTAGAAATAGTCCCCAAGCAATACCAGATATGGCCCTTCTCCCACCAGAAAGAAAGTTTTATTTTGGTGATTTTTGTTGTTATTTATTTATTTATTTATTTATTGTCTTTTTTTCCCTTCACACTTAGCAGTGTTCAAGGCTTACTACTGGGTCTTGTCTCAGGGATTACTCCTGACAGTGCTGAAGGAGATCATATGTGGTGCTGGGGATATTGAATTTGGTTTGACCACATGGAAGACAAATGCCTTTATCTATATACTCTTTCTGGCTCTGTGTTTTCATGATTTAAAAGTGAATTCATTGGGTCAGTAAGAGGATTCATGGTTAGAATACATGCTTTGCATGCAAGAACCATGTGTATTCAATCCCTGGCACCACATGTCTCTGAGAGTAATCCCTGAGCACCACTGGGTATGTCCCCAAATCCCCTTCATTCCCTCAAAAGAGTAAAGTCATGATACAATAAATGCTGTTTAAAAGATATTTTGTTTTGTTTTGTTTTTGGAATATATACAGCACTGATTAGTAGATCATCCAGATTCAGTGTTAGGGAAGTACTCACTCCTGATGGTGCCTGGGATTGAACCTTAGCTGTCTGCATGCAAATTATGTGCTTCAGTCTATTAAGCTCTCTTTCTAGCTACAAGACACCATTTTTGTTCCCTTCTCCTGTTCCCTTTGTTAGAATTATGATGATGTGACTGAGCAGTCTTGTTTGATTGTGGTGCTCAGTTGTAAACAAGTAGAGGTTGTAGTGCTTATTGATTAGCTCTGTTTACTGGAGGTTATATTTCTTTAATTGTACTTGCTGGGCATCAGGTGTCATACTGCTGGGGATCATACTCTTTTAACTGTGGTACGTAAGTACACTTTGGTTGTACTCACCAAAGGGTGTTTATGGTGCTTACATGCCTATTTGCAGGTTATTACTTTATTTTTTGCATACATTGGGGGAGGGTGGGGCATATTTGGGCATAGAGCTTATACTTTTTTTTTTTTATTTTTGGGTCACACCCGGCAACACTCAGGGATTCCTCCTGGCTCTATGCTCAAAAATCACTCCTGCCAGGCTCGAGGGACCATATGTGATGCCGGGATTTGAACCACCGTTCTTCTGCATGCAAAGCAAACGCCCTACCTCGATGCTATCTCTCTGACCCCAGAGCTTACACTTTTTTATTCTCTTGAATGAATAAAGGGTTCAGTTTTTGATGTGTAACGAATTCAGAAAGAAATTAAAGACTGATTTAATGTTCAAGGATGTCCTAAGGTAAGGTTCTTATACTTCTACTCTCTTTGCTTTCTGCTTTTTTTGTTTTGTTTTGGAGCTACACCTGGCTATGCTCAGGGCTTGCTCCTAACCGCATTGGGGAGCCAGCCTAGGTCAAATGCCCTACCTGGTCTATCAACCTCTCTACTTTCTACCTTTTTCTTTTTTTGGGGGGGGGGGGTTTGGGCCACTCCCGGCGGTGCTCAGGGGTTACTCTGCTCAGAAATCGCTCCTGGCAGACACGGGGGACCATATGGGACACTGGGATTCCAACCAACCACCTTTGGTCCTGGATCGGTTGCTTGCAAGGCAAACACCGCTGTGCTATCTCTCCGGGCCCCTCTACCTTTTTCTTACTGGCTTAGATTTTTATTTTTATTTTACTACTTTCTGTTTGGAAATACTGTTTTTAACTTGGAGCCATACATAGTATTTGGGCTACTCCTCATTCTTTGCTTGAGTATTATCCCTAGCAGTGCACACTTAGCCCATTGATCTATCTCATCAGCCTCTGGAAATAATTTCTTTTCTTTTCTTGCATTTTACCTTGCTCAAGCCCTTTTTCTTCTCTGTGCTGGGGACTGGACTCATGCCTCATACACACAAGGCAAGTGTACTATCATTTCTAATTTTTCCCTTTGTATTCTGATTTTTGTTTGTTTGTTTTTGGATCACATCTGGCAGTGCTCAGGGGTTACTCCTGGCTCCAGACTCAGAAATCGCTCCTGGCAGGCTCGGGGGACCATATGGGATGCTGGGACTCAAACCACAGTCCTTCTGCATGCAAGACAAATGCCCTACCTCCATGCTATCTTTCCAGCCCCCACTTCTGATTTTTTTTAAATAAATATATATACATGGGTCATCCTTTTGACAGACTTTGTTTCCCATATTTTCTTTTTAGTTGCTTTCATTTGTAATTTACTGAGATTATTTTAGGTCTTTTTGGTGTGCGTGTGTGTATGTGCGTGTGCACGTGTGCGTGTACATGCACCACATCTGGCTTCTCTCAGGTTTAGCTCCTGGCTCTGTACTAAGAAATTGCTCCTCGCTGACTTGGGGCCTATTTAGATATATTCATGTTTACTACCTTAGAACCAATTTTGCATTAGAATTGCTTGGTTAAAGAGTATTCAGAATGTTGGGGCTAAGAGGTTGGAGAGTCTTCCAAGTCCTCCTGCCAGTTGGATTTTATATATATGAATTATTTTTTTTTCTTTTTTTGGTTTTTGGTTTTTGGTTCACAACCGGCAGCGCTCAGGGGTTACTCCTGGCTTTACGCTCAGAAATCGCTCCTGACATGCTCAGGGAGCCATCTGGGATGCTGGGATTCAAACCACCAACCTTCTGCAATCAAGGCAAACACTTTTACCTTCATGCTCGTCTCTCCAGCCCCCTATATATATGTATATATGTGTGTATATATATATATATATATATATATATATATATATGAAAATTAGGTTTGGTATGTTAATAAACCCAGAGGCAGCTGTCCTTGAAAGAATGTGTGTGTGTGAGAGAGAGAAACAGAGAGACAGAGAGAGAGACAGATAGAGAGACAGACAGAGACTGACACAGACACCATTGGGAAGTATTAAGGAGGTAAATGAAGCGTGGGGAAAGCATAATTTAGAGTAGAATCTTTATTGTGATTTCCTTGAGAAGAAATTGGGAGTGATGATACATAATAGGCAAATTTGAGGCATCATAGGATGAATAATTTGATGGTCTCTGGAGGGGAATCTCTAGTTGTCTGATATCTGGCTTTTGGATGATTTAGGGATGGAGAGAATATTAGATTACTGTGTAAGAGTTAAATTAAAGGGATTATGGTACGGGCTTGGTTGGTTTGTATATGATAGGCTTATTCATTGGCAAATTATTTATTAAAATCCAGGAAGTTGCTAGGCCACAAGGAGTAATCTAATTTTCCATGCTGCAATTCTCCCATGATGTCAAAGTATCATAAACTACAGAGAAAAAAAAATCTTTCGAATTTTATTTATAGTACTCACCCATTGATTTCTCAGGAGCTATTCCTGGCCCTGTACTCTGGGGGAACCATATGTATGTGCTGAATATTTGAAGCAAGGTTGGTGGAATTAGAGCCAACATCTTTTATTTATTTGGGGGGGGGCCACACCCAGTGATGCTCAGAGGTTACTCGTGGCTCTGCATTCAGAAATCTCTCCTGGCTTGGGGGAACATATGGGACACCAGGGGATCGAACTGCAGTCCATCCTAGGTCAGCTGCATGCAAGGCAAATGCCCTACCGCTGTGCCATCGCTTTAGCCCCATTGAGCCAACATCTTAACTCTACTTTTTCTCTAGTGCAGCATATCATTATTTATAATTACTGTAGTTTATTTCCTTCAAATTGAAAAATAAGGATGGTAACAGTGACATCTTTGTTTTTGGGCCATACCCGGTGACACTCAGGGGTTACTCCTGGCTATGCGCTCAGAAGTCGCTCATGGCTTGGGGGACCGTATGGGAAACCAGGGGATCAAACCGTGGTCTGTCCTAGGCTAGCGCAGGCAAGGCAGGCACCTTACCTTTAGCGCCACCGCCTGGCCCCAACAGTGACATCTTTAATTTAAAAAATACATCTATAAAAGAGCAAGCTAAATTTTTGTGGACAAAAAATCTTGTTTAGATTTGTATTTTTTTATTTCTGTATTTGGAAATATTTTGAAAATGATCTGTCGTTTGACCTTCAACCATTAAAAATTGATATTTATCCTGTAATTGATCATTAAGAGCTTTACATACAAAGATAAACACTCCACATCTAGGTGGATTTTTTTTTTTTTTTTTTTTTTGCTTTATGGACCACACCCTGTGATGCTCAGGAGTTTACTCCTGGCTATGTACTCAGAAATCGCTCCTGAACACCGGGGTTCGAACCAAGGTTCGTCCTGGATTGGCTGCATGCAAGGCAAATGTCCAACCCACTGTGCTATCGCTCGGCCCCACGTCTAGATTTTTTTTTTATTTTATTTTTTATTTTATGGCCATGAATTTGAATTTCAGGGAGTTAAGCAAAGTGGAGAACAAGTTACATGCCTGACTCAGCTCTAGAGCCCAGACCTCGTGTGAGTCCTGTATTTAGTTTCTGGTACAAATCTCCCCCAACATTCCCACTTGTGGGATGGAAAGGTTAGGAATTTTACCTGTTAACACATGCTTGTGTGATGCATAAATCTATTAAATTTGTCTTCTACTAAATGTCTAGAATTGCAGGGAAAATAGCAATGGATTAGATCCAAGATATTCAGTGTTTTAATCTCTCTGACATTTATTGCATTATTAACAAACAAATTGCTTACGATAATCTCTCAAAATGTTTCTGTTTATTTAAATGAGCTTGATTATGCTTATTTTATGGTTTATTTTGAAAATGTAATGAACCACTGCATTAAATAATTTGCCTAGGGGCCGGGTGGTGGCGCTGAAGGTAAGGTGCCTGCCTTACCGCGCTAGCCTTGGACCACCGTGGTTCGATCCCCCGTGCCCCACATGGTCCCCCAGGCCAGGGGCGACTTCTGAGCGCATAGCCAGGAGTAACCCCTGAGCATCACTGGGTGTGGCCCAAAAACCAAAAAAAAAAAAAGAAAGAAATAATAATTTGCCTAATACTTCAAGAGCTAAATATGTATCATATAATCCTTCTGCAATTCTATTCTAAGATGATCAGACTATGTAGTCCACACTTTGCTTTTATTGTTGTTGTAAAACATGTCTGCTGGTACTGTAGGAAGGCTTCACCAAAACTATCTGTACTAAGGAGCATGGAGAGCTGGGGATTGAATTTAGGACCATGCAAGGTTCTATTACTCATGTCATGTCCAACTTCTATTTTAGTTCCTCTTTGTACAAATTGAGAGAAGAGACCAGTTTGAGAATGTTGAATTAGGATTCAGACTCTAATTTAATTCCAGACACTGTGCTCTCATAGGCTCTGGTTTATTATAATAGCTGATAAATAGTAGATATTTGTTAGTCATTCCAGTTTTTACTTGGTTGTTTTCTAGCTTTGAGGCACACATACACTGTACTCCTTAATATTAACATCATTGTTCTTATTTGGTGAAAATTAATTATTTTTGAAATTGGAATTTTTACCATTGAAAAAAATCTTTCAGAGACATGTAAAGTAGGTTTTTTTTTTTAAATTCACATGTAAAGTAAGTTAGCTATTTACTAAATATGATTCATCTTTGGAGGACCGGAGAAATAGCACAGCTGTAGGGCATTTGCCTTAGATGCAGAAGGACGTTAATTCGAATCCTGGCATCTCATATGGTCCCCCAAACCTGCCAGGAGTGATTTCTGAGCACAGAGCCAGGAGTAACCCCTGAGTGCTGCCGGGTGTGACCCCCCCAAAATATGATTCATTTTGTGTATCTGACCTTCATATTTCTTTTTTTGTTTGTTTTGGGTCACATCCGGCAGTGGTCAGGGGTTACTCCTGGCTCTATGCTCAGAAATCGCTCCTGGCAGGCTTGGGGGACCATATGGGATGCCGGAATTTGAACCATTTTGAACCATTGTCCTTCTGGATGCAAGGCATCCATGCTAGAGTTGCTGTGTGCAAGGCAAATGCCCTACCGATTGTGCTATAGCTCCAGCCCCAACTTTTTGGTTTTGTTTTGTTTTGGGACCACAGGATTTATTCTTGCCTGGCAATGCTCAGGCAATTTATGGGGTTCCTGAGATCAAGCCCTGGGCCTATTGAAAGGCAAGCACACAACTTGCTCTTTTGTTGCTCTTTGGTTCTTAATTAGTTAACTTTTTTAAAAATAGTTAACTATTTATTTATTTATTTTTGTTTTGGGGCCACACCCGGTGACGTTCAGGGGCTACTCCTGGCTATGCACTCAGAAATCACCCCTGACTTGGGGGACCGTATGGGATGCTGGGGATCGAACCGGGATCCATCCTAGGTTAGTGCTTGCAAGGCAGACACTTTACTCCTGGTGCCACAACTCTAGCCCCAATAGTTAACTTTTATAAAGCAAATAATACTGCATTGTCATTTTTTTTTTTTTGCTTGCTTGTTTTTGGGCTTTACCAAGTGGTAAATTTTATATGTGAATATAATGCTCCCAACCTGGAGTTGGGAACGATTATTTTCAGCCAATGGAGAGTAATCTTCAAGAATAGAAATAACGGGGGCCCGAGAGATAGCATGGAGGTAAGGCATTTGCCTTTCATGCAAAAAGGTCATCAGTTCGAATCCCGGTGCCCCATATGGTCCCCCCGTGCCTGCCAGGAGCAGTTTCTGAGCCTGGAGCCAGAAGTAACCCCTGAGCACTGCCGGGTGTGACCCAAAAACCAAAAAAAAAAAAGAATAGAAATAACGACTGGAGCAATGGCTCAGTAATATGGTGTTTGCCTTGCACGCAGCTGACCCAGGATGGACTGTGGTTTGATCTCCCAGCATCCCATATTGTCCCCCAAGCCAGGGTTAATTTCTGAGCTCATAGCCAGGAGTAATCCTTGAATGTTACCAGGTGTGGCCCCGCTCCCCCCCCCCCAAAAAAAAGAATAGAAATAACAAGAGGTAATGAAGATTAACTTTAAAGGCTGGAAAGAAGACTAAAGAGCTCGAGCTCATGCTTTGAGTGTAGGACCCTTAATTTGATCCTGACTCAGTCCACAGATCACTTGTAGGTTAAAAGAATTTATTCATAAAAGTTTTAGAGTTCTTTATATGACACTTTAACTTTTAGATATATATTTTTTTAATTTTTTAATTTTTTCCACACTCAGTGGAGCTTAGGGCTTACTCTTAGCTCTGGGGTCTAGGATCGCACCTAGTGGGACTTGAGTGTCTCATGTGGTACTGAGTATTGAACCTAGGTTAGTATGTGCAAGGTTAGCACTCTATCTTTCTAGACTGTTGTTCTAACTCTATGTGACACTTAATATATATGTTTTCCCCTTTGTCATATCAGGTTTATATTTAGGGCTTTAAATATGAAAACCATATGCCTTACTTTGTTGGGAATATACTCCCATCTTATATGGAACTTTTTAAACAATTAAGTCAAATATTGGGAGATGGAGAGATACTACAGCAGTAGGCATTCGCCTTGCATGCGGCAGACCTGAGATGGATCTGATTCCTGACATCCCATATGGTTCCCCCCCCCCCCCAGCCCGCCACAAGCAATTTCTGAGCACAGAGTCAGAAGTAACCATTGAGTACTGCTGCTGTGGCCCCAAAACAAACAAACAAAAAAGTAAAGTATTATGTAGAGCTGCACCTTATTTATGCCATTATTGCCAGAATATTGATGGACCAGCTTGGTTCATCAATAAACATCTTGTCTGGGGCCCGGGAGATAGCATGGAGGTAAGGCGTTTGCCTTTCATGCAAAAGGTCATCAGTTCGAATCCTGGTGCCCCATATGGTCCCCCGTGCCTGCCAGGAGCAATTTCTGAGCATGGAGCCAGGAGTAACCCCTGAGCACTGCCAGGTGTGACCCCCCCCAAAAAAAATAAAAACATCTTGTCTGATTTTTTTTCCCCACTACCTCTCCTGGTTTTAAAATGCAAATCTTAGACATAACCTGGTTTCAACCTTTTTTTATGTGTGTATGGGCATGGGTATACCTGATGGTGCTGAGGGCTTAGACTTTGTGTTCAGGGATCACTTTTGCCTGACCTCAGGTGACCATATATGCTTCCAGGGATTGAATACAATTCTAGGTGCAAGGAAAGTGCCCTACCCACTGTACTCTCTGATCAACATGAAATAAAAATTATTTAACATCTAAAACCAGTAAACAATAATAATTTATAATCACAATATTCAGTGTTGAAATTTCTTTTATAAAATCATTTTTAAAAATTAAATTTGGGGGGCCAGAGAGATAGCACAGCAGTAAGGCATTTGCCTTAGATGGAGAAGGATGGTGGTTCGAATCCCGGCATCTCATATGGTCCCCAGAGCCGGCCGTGCGATTTCTGAACATAGAGCCAGGAATGGCCCCTGAGCACTGCTGGGTGTGACCCAAAAACAAACAAATAAAAAATTAAATTTGGGTTGGGACAGAGTGGTGGAGCAAGCTGTAGGGTGATTGCCTTGCATGCATCTGACCTAGTATAGACCGAGGTTGGATTCTCAGGAATCTCATATGTTCCCCCAATCTAGGAATGATTTCTGAGCAGATAGCAGGGGTAACCCCTGTGCGTCACTGGATGTGACCCAAAAAGCAAAAACAAATGGGGGGTCTGGATCAATAAATAGCACAGCAGGGAGGGCACCTACCTTTCATGCAGCCAATGCAGGTTTGATCCCCGGCATCCTATCTGGTCCCCTGAGCCTACCAGGAGTGATATCTGAGTGCAGAGCCAGAGTAATTCCCAAGTGCCACAGGGTGTGGTCCAAAAATCCAAAAATAAATAATGGAGATGGTTGTGGAAAACTGGCCAATAATAACAAAAGTTTCTGAACATGCCATGACCAAAAGTTCACTGAAAATCAATTAGGTGATGACTCTGAGGCATTTCTGGCAGTGTGGCCTACCTTACATTTTTCTTGGGCAAAAGGATTCAACATAAGTGAAAAAAAACTTTAGAAACCCTGCCCAAAATATATTTTGTGAAAACTAATAAGTGATAATTTTTATTCTTTTTTTTTTTTTGTTAGTGAGTTAGCAGTGAGTGACAGGTCAGTCTTAATGTCTCATGCATGCACGGTATGCAGCATTTTTAGCCTATACTTTTTCTTTTATCAGTTTTCTTTTTTTTTTTTTTTTTGGTTTTTTTGGGTCACACCCGACAGTGCTCAGGGGTTACTCCTGGCTCCATGCTCAGAAATCGCTCCTGGCAGGCACGGGGGACCATATGGGGCACCGGGATTCGAACTGATGACCTTTTGCATGAAAGGCAAACGCCTTACTTCCATACTATCTCCCGGGCCCCGACTTTTACCAGTTTTCAAAATACTTAGCATCTTTAAAAAGTTCCTTAGCATCTTTAAAAAGTGACCTATTAGATTTTATTTATATTTTAGGATCACCTTCAGGTGGTATTCAAAGACTACTCTGGGTATGGTGGTAGGTGGTTGTTTCAGGTAGTTCTGGCAAACCATCCCGTGCTAAAAATAGAACTCACATATGCTCTACTACTGATCCACATCTTCATCCCAACCAATCACGTTATGCTTTGGGGGGTGGTTGTATATTTTATTTTTGATCATATGGATTTTATGAATTTATGAATTTTATTAAACATTCCAACTGATTTATGTTTTGCCTTTTTCATTTTTTTGTTGGTTTGGGGGCTACACCTGGTAGCGCGTAGGGGTTACTCCTGGCTCTGAGCTCAGAAATCACTCCTGGTGGGCTCAGGGGAACCCTTTGGGTTGCTGGGGATTGAACCCAGGTCATCAAGATGCAAGGCAAATGCCCTACCCACTGAAATGCCATACCCACTTTGCTATCCCTCTGGCCCCTGTCTTCCCATTTTTATTTAGGCATGTTCTTAAAATTTCCTTTTTTTTTAATCATCAGGCACACCTGTATTTAATAAATGAGTATTTATGTGTATGATGTTTTACTTCATTGTAGTTAGTCTTTTGAATTAGTTTTCTGTGGTTCTTTTAACAAATTGTCACAAATCCCGGCATCCTATATGGTTCCCCAAGCCTGCCAGGAGCAATTTCTGAGCACAGATCCAGGAGTAACTCCATAGTGCCACCTTGTCTGATCCAAAAATAAAAAAAAAAACTTTGAGGCCAGAGAGAGTAGAGGACATAAGATCTAATATGCAAGTGACCCCAGTTTGTTTCCTGGCACCAAATAATGTTTTCCCCAGCTATGCCAGGAATGACTGACCTCTGAGGAGAGAGCTAGGAGTAGCCCTCACCCACTACTAGGTACCTTCCTCAAAAAATTTTATACTTTCCTCTAGGAAATTTTCTGTAAATAAATCTGTTTTTGCGTTGTTTCACTTACATAATTCATTCACATTTTTTGTACTAAGTCCAGCAAAAGTGCTTTTTAAAAAGTTTTTAAATTATTTTAAATATTTTTAAATTATAATTTCATAGAATATATTGGATCCTCAGGAGATGATTGACTATTTGTTTTATACATGGAAATATGAAGCTGGGGATTGAAGCTGGAATTTACTCTTGTACCAATTTATAAATAAAAGGTATTGTTAACTAATTTTTTTTTTCAGTTTCTCTTCAGCAACGGGTAGCAGAATTGGAAAAAATTAATGCAGAATTTTTACGTGCACAGCAGCAGCTTGAGCAAGAATTTAACCAAAAGAGAGCAAAATTTAAGGAGTTATATTTGGCTAAAGAGGGTAAGTTCATGAATTTCCCTGCTAACCCCAATACTAAAATTTTGTTAAAATGTCAAGTCCTCAGTTATACAATACTATTTATTATTGAATAAACCTTGATTTTGTATGTACTTACACTGGATAATAAAAGCCTCCTTCAGAGATAAAGATTATAAATAAACTTGGAAAAACTGGAATTTCATTATTCATATTTTTCTATGTATTAAATTTTTATTATAAATTTATTTACCAAATTCATAATGCAGTTGTTTCAGTCTTTAAATCTTTTTTTTTTTTTTTTTTTTTTTTTGGTTTTTGGGCCACACCCAGTGATGCTCAGGGGTTACTCCTGGCTATTCGCTCAGAAGTCGCTCCTAGCAGGCATGGGGGACCATATGGGGAACCTGGGGATTGAACCGCGGTCCGTCCTAGGTTAGCGCAGGCACCTTACCTCCAGCGCCACCGCCCGGTCCCCAGTCTTTAAATCTTTAAGCAGCAATCCCACCACCAATGTGACTTTTCCACAACTAGTGTCCTCAGTTTTTCTACCCGCCAACCTACCCTGGCCCCTTGCAGGCACTAACAAATTTACTTCACATTGTTTGTTACAGCACAAAGACAAATGGAATTAGCCAAACTTAGATTAAAATGGTCAGTTTGAAATTTTTATATCTCTTTATGGTGTTTCTAAAACCATTGTCTACAAATTTACTGGGTTTTGGTTCGTGCTAGTTGATCCTTCTGTGTATTACTATTTAGGCTCACTTAGTTTGATGGTCTCAATATAACTTTTCCACCAGATTTGCTATGACCCTACTGTAATGACACTACTATGAAATATTGGGGTGTCTTGTGGTTATGAATCTATAGATCTGGAACAAATTTGCTGACTTGATAGTTTGATAAGGTTAAGTTGTGAAACTGGTGGGGCCCAGGAGATAGCATGGAGGTAAGGCGTTTGCCTTTTATGCAAAAGGTCATCGGTTTGAATCCCGGTGCCCCATATGGTCCCCCGTGCCTGCCAGGAGCAATTTCTGAGCATGGAGCCAGGAGTAACCCCTGAGCACTGCCGGGTGTAACCTCCCCCAACAAAAAATAAATAAATAAAGTTAAAATTTAAAAAAAAAAGTTGTGGAACTGGGTTGTATCTTTTGGAATGTGTCAGATTTGATTGTGAGTGGCTGTGCCTTCTGGCCAATTATTTTCTCTGGGAGCTTTAGAGAGAACTGTGCCTTTTTTTTTTTTTTTTTTCTGGAAAGATGGTGAGTGTTGGTGGAGGTTGCTGGTTTTTCTGAGGAATAAGCATGGGGGGAATTTGGTCATCTCTATACCGAAAATACCCCAGAGTTTTTAGCCTGTAGTCTGGTTCTACCTGAGAAGATTCAGCTATTTATATAACGAGTTCAGGCAGGGAGCTGGGCCATTTCTAGGGTATTGAGTGTGGCATTGAGCTTCTTTGCTGTTAGTCAAAAAGGGGAATCTGTCCCTATCCATTCTGAGAATGGTTTTCAGCCTGGACCAGATTACCTGATGATATGAGAAGAGTTGGCCATCATTTTTGGGGGGGAAACTTGACCTTCCATATCTTTCGATCTTATGATGAGACTACAGAGTCCTGGAACAAGGTTATCAGTGTGACTGATATTTGAGAGATAGCCCTATACATGTCAGTCCTAACTATAGATTCCAACAGTCCAGTGAGCTTTGGTCATGTCTATTAAAACTGGCATTTCATGGGGTTTGTCCAGCAAATGTTCTTTTACTTAACAATAAATATTGTGCAGTAACTACCATGAGGCCAACTGAGTAGGTGCTTACACATAAGGTGTAAGACTCAGTAAGTCATTAAACTTCTAATGAGGAATATATACAATGTGAAGCACTAGTCTTCCCCCCAAGACAGTATATTTATACAGAGAATATATACATAACAGAGAATATATTAAGAGAAGTCAATTTAAAGAATAAGGGAAAGGAACATTTTTATATTGCTCTATGGGTAATATGTGTATAGTTTCCACAGTGATTTAGATTATTTTTGTAGGTGGACCATTGGTTGAGGTGCTCAGCGACTGCTCCTGGTGGTGTTGGGGATTCATGTAGTGCCAGGGATTGAACTTGGGTTTTTGCATGCTGCAAAACATGCATACTTGACCTTTGAGCTATTGCCGAACCCCTCAGTGGTGTTTTAGACCAGTGTTTTTCAAAGTGTGATTGTGGAATAGCAATGTTAGCACCATTCTCACCTGGTCAGTTTGTTAAAGTGAAAAATTTTAGATACTGTTCAGACTTACTGAGTTAGAAACCAATGTTTTATTAGTGTTTTGCTTTTGTTTGTTTTTTTAAAATAGTGACCGTTACTGACTGTTATGTAGGGCACTAGTGCCATAGCCAGTTGTGCTAAGTGTGAGTATATGCCAGGGAAAGGAGGGAGAATGTAGTGCAGGTGTTAAACTCAGGGCATTTTACATATTAGGCTGTGCTCTGTTTTTTTTCTTTTTTCTTTTTCTTTTTGTTTTTGTTTTTGGGTCACACCTGGCAGTGCTCAGGGGTCACTCCTGGCTCTACGCTCAGAAATCGATCCTGGCAGACTTGTGGACCATATGGGACACTGGGATTCGAACTATGGTCCTTCTGCATGCAAGGCAAATGCCTACCTCCATGCTATCTCTCCAGCCTCTCTGCTTCTAAAAGATGGAGAATGTTTTTTGGGTCACACCTGGCAGTGCTCAGGGGTTACTCCTGGCTCCATGCTCAGAAATTGCTCCTGGCAGGCACGGGGGACCATATGGGGCACCGGGATTTGAACCGATGACCTTTTGCATGAAAGGCAAACACCTTACCTCCATGCTATCTCCTGGGCCCCAAGATGGAGAATGTAATACTTTCTAGCTCAGGGGACACAATTTGAAAATTGCTGCTTGAGGTTACTGATCATCTGATATTTAAGTTTACAGACTCCATAAGATACCATCCATAAGGGCTGGAGAGTTAGCATGGAGGTAAGGTGTTTGCCTTGCATGCAGAAGGACCATGGCCCCTCAGCCTCCAGGAACGATTTCTTTTTTGTTGTTGTTTTTTGTTTTTGTTTTGGGGTCACATCCGGCAGAGCTCAGGAGTTGCTCCTGCCTCTACACTCAGAAATCACTCCTGGCAGGCTCAGGGACCATATGGGATGTCGGGATTTGAACCACCATCCTTCTGCATGCAAGGCAAACAAACACCTCACCTCCATGCTATCTTTCCAGTCCCAGGAGCTGTTTCTGAGTGTAGTGCCAGGAGTAACCTCTGAGCGCTGGGTGTGACCCCAAAAAACAGAACAAAACAAAAAAGATATCACCCATAAAGCATTTTCATTTCAGATTTTTTGTTTTATGGCTAGTGATGTACTCGGTAGAGTACATGTTTTTTTTTTTTTTATTTGAAACACAGATCTGAGGCACCCCAAATTTTTTTTTAATTTTTAATTTTGTATATGAAACATGTGGCATATGGAAATTTTATCATATTGCCAATATTCACTCCCCGCCCTTTTTTACAGTGCTACTAATTGAATCTAGGGCCTTACACATACATGGCTTGCATCAGCTGCTTAGCCACATCCCTGTCCAGTACTGATAAATCAAAACATAGTTACCTTTTAATATATCTTTATTTAATTACCATGATTACAAACATGTTTGTAGTTGGGTTTCAGTTATAAAAAATAAAGAAAACTCCCCTTCACTATTGCAACCTTCCCACCACCAATGTCCCCCACCTACCTCCTCCCTGACACTCTACCTGTATTTGAGGCAGGCAATCTATTTTTGTCACTCACTACCATCCTCATGATAGTTCAGAATATAATTCTTTTTCTTCATGCATCATGCCTTGGCAGATGCTTCTACTGTGTCTGGTCTTGCAGACCAAGCCCTTGTCTCGTGATCCCAGGGCTTGAATTGGACACTATTAATATGCCTGGACTTCCTGGTGGCAGTAGCAGGAGCCATCTAGGTGGGCAGAAAGTGTCAGAACTGCTAAACTCAGTCCTTTTAGAGGTACTCGTGTTGGGTTTAAGCCTGGTTGACCTATTATCAAAGGGTGACAGGGCAATGTTGAGGTCTCTCACCATTATTGTGTTGCTATTGATGTTTTCTTTCAGATTTGTCAACAACTGTTTTAAATATTTTACTGGCCCCTCTTTGGGTGCATATATGTTTAGGAGTGAGATTTCTTCCCATTGTGTATATCTCTTGATTTGTCTTGTCCATCTTTGTCCCTTATAACTTTTTTAAGCCTAAAGTTTGTGTCATCTGATATTAATATGGCCACTTCAGCTGTTTTTTGTTTTGTTTTGGGGCCACACCTGGTGACACTCAGGGATTACTCCTGGCTATGCACTCAGAAATCACTCTTGGCTTGAGGAACCATATGGGACGCCAGAATTCGAACCACTGTCCATCCTGAATCTGCGTGCAAGGCAAATATCCTACCACTGTGCTATTATTTCCCCTCCATTTTCCCCATATTTTACTGGGCCTATGCAAACAACAATTGCCACTCTCACACCGTTATTACTGTATTTTTTTTTAACTCTTATCCTTTCTTTAAAAAAGAACTTACTAAACTTTATGCTGGTGCTTTAATGAATTCATTGTGATTCAATAATTTTCAAAATTATTCTTTCCTTTCTCTTGCATCTCTTTAGTTTTTCTTTCAGTTTTTTTGTTTTTTTAAATCATGATGCTTTTGGTCTTCTAAAACAAATGTATTATTATCAGTTATGTCAACAGTGTAATGCATTTTCTTTAAATAAACTAAAAAAGAATGGTTCATAATTCTGTGAATTATGGTCAAGTTTTAATTCATTGTTCTATAGGGTTCTTTCTTATGTCTTACAGACTTTATAGCTCTGGCTTAGAAAAATCTTTCTAGCTTGGTTTAGAAAGTTTGTGGACTGTATATAATGTGGGATAAGGTTTTCTTATGGCATGCAGGAGGGTTGTTTTGTCATTCCATTTTGTTTGTTATCATGCCAATGAACTGAGAAAGTTGGTACTCCTGACTAGGCATGGTGATACTATACTGTACAAGATAATAAAAGTTGGGATGCATGCAAAATGGTTTCTATTTTTAATAAAGTATAATTTACACATTATACAGGTACACATTCTTCCTCACATAAAGTCCTGGGTTTGATTCCTTGGCATTTGTGGGGTTAATCTTGCTTTGTACTCAGAAATCATTCCTGGCAGGCTCGAGGGACCATATGGGATGCTGGAAGTCAAACCTACATCAGCCGCATGCAAGGCAAATTCCTTACCCTCTGTGTTATTGCTCCGGCTTCTACTTTGACTTTTTGAGGCATCTTGCTTATTTATTTTGGTGCCAGGATTGAACGTAGGGCCTCATATTGCAAGGCAAGTATTTTACCCCTGAGCTATATTATGGTCCATTTAAAATTCTTGAGCTGTAGTACCTTTCATACATATGTATAAGGTTACCGCATTATTGAAATACCAATTCAATTTTTGAGATAAATGAGATCCTTTTTTCTTTATACTTTTTGTATTGATAATTTTCTAACTTGAACATTATTTGCAGCTTTTGTTTATTAGTAAATTGAAATTTGTTTCATTTATCTTGTTACAAAATAAAGTTGTTCATATTTTTCTTGATTTATTTTTAAAATTCTTTTATTCTTGGGGCCCGGGAGATAGCATGGAGGTAAGGCGTTTGCCTTTCATGCAAAAGGTCATCGGTTCGAATCCCGGTGCCCCATATGGTCCCCCGTGCCTGCCAGGAGCAGTTTCTGTTTTGTTTTTTTGTTTTAGTTTTTGGGCCACACCCAGCGGTGCTCAGGGGTTACTCCTGGCTGTCTGCTCAGAAATAGCTCCTGGCAGGCATGGGGGACCATATGGGACACCGGGATTCGAACCAACCACCTTTGGTCCTGGATCGGCTGCTTGCAAGGCAAACGCCACTATGCTATCTCTCCGGGCCCCAGGAGCAGTTTCTGAGCATGGATCCAGGAGTAACCCCTGAGCACTGACGGGTGTGACCCAAAAACCAAAAGAAAAAAAATTCTTTTATTCTTTTTGGCAGGTGGGGTGGGATGGGATGGTGGAGTTGACTTCAGTCACACTCAGCAGTGTTCAAAGACTATACTGATTCTGAACTCAGGGGTGACCCCTGGTGGTGCTTGGGGAATCGTGTGCTAAGGTTGAGCCAAGTGACCACATCCAAGACTTCCTGTACTATGTTTTTTATCCCTTTTCTTTCTTGTTTCTTTCAGACAATATTGGTTCAGTGTTAGGGATTTGACCCTGGAAGTGCTTAGGGTATCAGGGATCAAACATGGACTCTCTTCTTGATCCAATTTTTTTGAAATTATGAGATTCAGTTTTCTACAAAATTCTAAAAATATATATATGACCAAACCTCCTGTTCCTAAACGGGCTATATTACCAATTACAGTTTTATGTCTTATCTCTTATTGAATGTGGGTGAGTTAAACAAAATACTCATATGGTATGTTAAAAACAACCTTGAGAGGCCGGAGAGATATCATGGAGGTAGGGTGTTTGCCTTGCATGCAGAAGGACGGTGGTTCGAATCACGGCATCCCATATGGTCCCCTGAGCCTGCAAGGAGTAACCCTTGAGTGCAGCTGGGTGTGACCCAAAAACCAAAACACAAACAAAAAAAATTAAAAACTACCTTGAATATATTTAGAACAATAAATCATCTATAACTATATATTGTATCTCTATTGTATCTTTATCATTTGAAGTTTCCAATGAGTTTAAGATAATCATAGAGAATAGTTTTAATAAAAATTCAAAAGAAATATTCTGATTCTTGGTATAATTTCTAAAGAAAATACAATAGCTATAGAGATAGTATAGGAGACTCTTGTCTTGTATGCATATCACTCTGGTTCAGTAACTTAGCACTAAATATGGTCCCCTGAGCACTGGCAGGAATAAGTCTTAAGCATTCCTGGGTGTGCTACATCCCCTTTCTCCCCAAAGATTTGTGTTGAGTTAGTTTCTGTCTTGCTGTTTACTTTTATCACAATGAAAATAAAATTTAATGACTTCCTCTGAAATAATTATATCTACTCTGAAACCTAGTACAGAGCTAGTCTTTTATTTTTAGGTCAAACTCAGCAGTTCTTAGGGCTTAATCCTGTGTCTTAACCTAGAGATTATTCCTGGTTGTGCTTGGGGACTGTATAGGCCAGCCACGTGCAAGGCAGGCAACCTACTTGCTATATACTATTGTATTGCTCCACCCACAAGCCCCGTCTTTTATGATTGTCATAGGTGATAAGTGCATAAGCATAGTTTACATGTGCACTGAGTCCTTCGTTTTATCTTTCAGCAAACCAGGTTTAGGTAATCCTAGAAATTCAAATGCTTGTATTTTTCCTACTAGGAACAGTCTTTGCTTTGGTGTTGTAATAACTAATACTTTTATTTATGGAGGAAAGTCATAATAGTTGCATATAGTAACAAGGAATGATAATAAAAGAGAAGATTATCTTTTGGCTCTTATTGCTGTTTATATATTTGTACCCAGTCTTTATAGCTGCAACTAGGAATGTTATAACTTCTGTCATTTTTCCATTAAACTTGGGGAAATTATTTTCTCTTTTAATTTCTTTATACTTTTTCCTTTTTTTCCTCCCTCCCCATCTCTTTTAATTTCAATTAAATCCAGTGTTTTGTAAATTCACAGTCAAGAGCAGTGAGTAAGAACTTGCCTTTTTTATTATATTATTTTAGGGACACACCAGGTGATTACTGGAATTACTGGGATCTAACCTGGGTTGGCTGTATTCGAGGCAAGTACCTTATCGCTGTGCTATTGTGCTAGCCCCAAGAGCTTATAAAACAAGGCAAACAAGAAGATATTTAAAAGTTTACAGTTTGAAGGAAAATAGTAGTAATATATATTGTGTTAATTATTCCAAGACTATATATTTTTCAGTGATGTTAAATAGTTATAAAATAAGGGACGTAGGGAGCCGGGAGGTGGCGCAGGAGGTAAGGTGCCTGCTGCCTTGCCTAGGACGGACCACGGTTCGATCCCCCGGTTCCCATATGGTCCCCCGTGCCTGCCAGGAGCGACTTCTGAGCGCGTAGCCAGGAGTAACCCCTAAGCGTCACTGGGTGTGGCCCAAAAACCAAAAAAAAAAAAATAAAATAAGGGATGTAAGTAATAGCACAGCAGTAGGGCATGTGTCCCGTATGGTCCCCTGAGCCAGAAGTGATTTCTGAGTACATAGCCAGGAGTAACCCCTGAGCATCACTGGGTGTGGCCCAAAAACCAGGAAAAAATTATAAAATAAGTATATTTTATAATACCATGATGAATGGTTGAGAAAAATCTAATATAGTAAGGGTTGATGCCTAGGTCACCCTTGACCTCAGAGTTTAAGGAAGAGAAGGAAAGAAATCAAAGGAATGAAGCTGAGAAAGGGAAGTAATAGGGGAACAAGGGTCAGGGCTTCTGTTATATTGATGGTGTAGAAGAGTGGTATATATATAAATCCAAAACAGACTCAACAACACTGGAAACATAAGATCAAAGTTCTACCACCAAACTTTGTAATGCGTCTATCAAAGTAGCAAGCAATGGAGTATGGAACACGAGTGTTGACACCAATGATGAGATTGTTGTTAAAATATTATATGCTGGGGTCGGGCGGTAGCACTGGAGGTAAGGTGCCTGCCTAACATAGGACGGACCACGGTTCGATCCCCTGGTTCCCCATATGGTCCCCCGTGTCTGCCAGGAGCGACTTCTGAGCGAATAGCCAGGAGTAACCCCTGAGCGTCACTGGGTGTGGCCCAAAAACAAACAAACAAAAAATTATATGCTGGAACCTGAGTGGTGGCACAGGGTGTAAGGTGTCTGCCTTGCTTGTCCTATCCTAGGATGGGCCGTGGTTTGATCCCCCAGCTTCCTGTATGGTCCCCAAAGCCAGGAGATATTTCTGAGCGCATAGCCAGGAGTAGCCTCTGAGCGTCACCAGGTGTGGCCCAAAAACTAAAAATAAATAAATAAATTATATGCTTAAGGCAGCGCTCAATGACTTTGTAAACCTAATGCTTCTACAGTGGAGCATTAGAACATGATGGGAGTTAACACTGGTGGTGGGATTGTCGTTAAAATGTTATATGCAAGGGTTGGAGCAATAGCATAGCAGGTGGAGTGTTTGCCTTGTATGCAGCTGACCCAGGTTCAATCCCTGGTATCCTATAAGGTCCCCTGAGCCTGCCAGGAGCAATTTCTTTCTTTTTTTTTTTTTTTAATTTTGAGAACAAAGATGCAAAGAAAGAGGACAAGGTAAAGTTACAGTGGAAGGACAATCACCCATAAACAGAATTCACATAAGTCCCCTTGCTGATGTCTTTATGTATCTTTTTTTTTTAATTTTTTTTTAATTTTTATTTTTAATTATGAGAACAAAGATGCAAAGAGAGAGGGCAAGGTAATGCCACAGTGGGAGGACGATCACTCACAAATAGAATTCACCCAAGTCCCCTTTTTGGTATGGGGCTTGGAGAGGTTACAGTCCGTAGATCGGCTTAGCAGAGAGGAGGAGAGGAGAGGCAGGAACATGGCCGCGGTAGTGGTCTTTATGTTTCTGGGGTCCCCAATCACACAGCCCGATTGGTCTCACGTGGGTCAAGTGAGGCCATCTTACTGGTGAGGGTCCCGGTCCGTAGTCGGCTTGGCAGAGAGGAGGAGAGGAGAGGCAGGAACATGGCGCGGTGGTGGTCTTTATGTTTCTGGGGTCCCCAATCACACAGCCCGATTGGTCTAACGTGGGTCAAGTGAGGCCATCTTACTGGTGAGGGTCCCGGTCCGTAGTCGGGCTTGGCAGACAGGAGGAGAGGAGAGGCCTGTATCTTCTTACATATAGAAGGCATAGTACTTCTTTACATTTCCATGTATGTGCATATTAGTTTAAGTTACCCTCAAAAGTGGGTGTTTCTTTTAAAGGAATACAGTAAAAACGGCGTTAGACTGGCAATCCTTGTTTGCATCAGCCCACCAAAATATGGGGGGCATGGAAAGGAAAATCCTCAGCCTAAATACTAGGGGACCAAACCCCTGAAGTTTTCTGGCATAAGACCAGCTCTAGGCTCCAGGCAAACTAGGTTACTCAATCCAAATCATTGTCTGTAGTGCCAACTCGTTTTTACTTTCCACGCTGTCTCTGTTTGTAGAAATCCGTTCCCAAGAGAGGTTCGCTAACGGAGGTAGGGAGGAGGAGGTCTCTCCCCTCCAGCTTGGAGAACGCGTCTACTACCCAGTAACCAGCGGTTCTGAGGTGAATCGGCGAGTGAACAGCTCACGGAGAGTCAGACTTGTGGAAATAACTGAGGTCCAATGACCCAGCATCAGTTCCAACCCAAAAAGCCCCAAACCTTACAAAGACCTCTGTTTTATACACTAGAATCAGGTACCACCCTAGGGTAGGGGCAGAATGCCAGGTCACACCCTAGAGTAGGGTCCAATCACTGATCAGGGTGGGATCAGGGTAGGTCCAGAA